>VKOC01007684.1:0-24111 GCA_009364415.1 Spea multiplicata | reverse complement strand
TTCCAAATTAAATGGAAAAAATGTAAAAAACTATGTTTCATTTTAATGTTTAATGTTTAGACATTCTCTACGATACAATGGTTACACGAAACGCTCTCTCTGTGGCATTGGTGAATGTTCTATCTGCAGAATAAAAAAAAACATCTAAAGAAATGTAAAAAAAACGCTAATTAAATTTAAAAAAAAAAATAGCAATTGTATGCAGTTATGGTTTTCTTTCAAATGTAACATTTTCCATTTAAGAAAAACCCCCTTTCACAGCTCAATAACGTGATTCTTAGTCAACTCTGTGAGTTGCATTGAGAGAGCGGAATAATTTCGAAGATGTTGTTAAGGTATTTAATCTTCACTAGAGAATTTTATCTAGCAGACAATGAGAATTAAATGCTTGTTAAATTTCCGCATTCCGCTTGCACATCCTTAAAGTGAAAGAATGGATGGGACTTAATTTTTACTCCATAAGAAAGAAGCAACAATTTGCAATATACCATCTGTTGCGATGTTAATAATAATTTCATTACACGTCTCCTTGTGATAAATATAAATTCATCCATATGTTACAGTAGCCACAAAATTGTTTTTTTTGTAATACGAACAAATAGGGCAGTTTATCCAAATACAACTCCGTCCGAGAGATTTGCTCTCGGGAGGTAAATGTTTGTACTGAGATCATAAATATGTGAAATGGAAATGAACTGACACATTGTTTCCTTTTGAGTTATTGTATCAAAATCCAAGAAAGGTTGCGTCCTTTACTTTATTAAGAGATTTGATGACATGCTAGAGGACCAGTTCCACGTTAATAAACACAAGTATACGACCTTTGATGCATAACCAAAGACAGAACTTCAAGAAGAGCTTCATGAAAATCTGAGGATGAAATCAGTAGAATTCCCATCAATTTGTTACTAACCTTTTGGATAAGAAGATTAAAAACGGGGTTTTTTTTAACCCCCGTGGATCTGTTTCTGCACCTCTTCTCAGAGTAGTAAATAATCTTTTCTCCTAAGACAGTGGATTCTTTAGTTGAAGTTGATGGATTTTATTGGGCCAACATAGAAAAAGATATAAACTCACAATGCTTTTGGGACCTCAGAGCAGTTTTCTTGCATCTGAAAAGGTCCTTGAGTGCCAAAGTGATGGACGATGACTTTCAGGGCAGGGATCGAGGGGAGGGAGAGAGACAGAGGATAAACTCAGTACACTAATGTCATGGCAGGGGTCCATTCTATAATTTTAACCTATCACTCCTCTGGGCAGGGGATGGGGGTCCGAGGAGGTAGTTGTGGCCAATATACACCCCAGGTTCATTTCATTACCCCCTGTGGCATTGTGCACTAGGTTGAGGAACAGGGGGAGAAACATCCACCCGCTATGGTAAAGGCATGCGGTCTGTGTTGGACTCGCAAGTCTTGGAGTCAAGCGGCTTATTTTCAGAGCTCTAAATAGTTTCCAATTCACATTTACAAGTCATGGGTTACTAAATCTTTTTGCATAGACTCACACACTCACAAAGTGCTAACGCGAGTTGACTTTAGTGAATTTGCGAGTTGGGCTTTTGCCAGCTCCTACTTTAGTGAATAGACCAGGTTGTGATTATTTTTTTTCGGAACGTAGCCAATCTTCTGTATATTCGAATCTGTGCCTCAGACTCCCTTCTGTCCCCTTCAATCTACTCGTCTTCCTATCCATCCATTGGCACGTTCTTTTTGTAATTCATGTTGTAGGATGCTGGAAACCTCTATAATCGCGTGCTCCGCAGACGCGTTCATTGTGCACATATAACGCTGCGGAATGTTTGACACGTTACATTAACGTACTATAATACCGCCATTCTAATTCCAAGTAAGCAGACAAACACTGCATCTAAAGTGACAAATTCACATCACGCTAAAACCATTGCTTTTCAATGTAATTCATCACAGCCTGCCTCCACAAGGCTTGTTTTTTTTTTTTTCTTTTACAATTTTGTTACCAAGGCAACCGTTTTTAGAAAGAAAATTCTGCAATCATGTCCCATCGAATTTATTTCATTATTATTATTATTATTGGTATTATTATTATTATTATTCCAGCATATGTTCTGCACCTTAGGAGCCGAATAAGGTCTTCTCGTTGTGTCACGGAGCGGCTTCGATTCTGTAAGTTGAATTCTTAATGTAGCTTGTTAGTATTGATTAGATAATGAGTTTCCTCCTGGGACAAATATATTAAAACATGAAGTTATTTGGATTATCCACCCTCAACATGCATGAGGAAATAGATACATCTCATAAAGGAAAGTGGAAAAGAAAAAAAGCACGGACACCTACTATTAAATATTCCCCATATATAACATAACATATATTGACCATACATAATATATGTTGTAGGCCGATTAGATTTTGGGGCAGTTATAAGGGATATCACTGATCTCCTCAATTTACATTATAGAGGGATGCTCCTTGCCTCCATAGCATGCTGTACCCTGCCCCATGTATCCGTAACAGGTGGGATACTGGATTATGACATCATATCCCAACGTTAAGCAGCAAGGATGATGAAGCCATGGGGCAACTCTGGTTTGAGTGTTGACATTGAAACAGTCATTATGAAAAATGAAAGGAAATATGTTCTTTCTCTAAATAGACCTTCGTATTCGACGAAATTCGTCCCACATTCTCGTTTTTCGGAAATCCCATTCGTTCCGCCTGGGTTGTCATGGAAACAAGAAATAATCGCATAGAAGACGTTGAATTAAAAGGGGTGAGATTCTCCTCCACTTACTGTAGAAAAATGGCGACCGCGTCAACGAATGAATGAGTGAATGAATGAGGATTTAGCATGTTCAACCCAAAATTCTAATTTTAGTGGTGGGGATATGTACATGGAACATCGCTCTAATGGTTGAACGCTCTTAACAATCGATGGTTCCCATGGAATCCGCGCTGAAGTACCTGCTGAAATAGTGATTTGTACCGAGACTTCCAGTCGTAAAAGTAATCCAGCAGGGTCCATGAAAGCAATTTACATCTGGCTGGATAATGGTCTGTGAACAATAGATTAGCAAAAATGTGAATCAAGGGAAAGCTGTACTTTTAGCTGATAAGTTGATGAAAAACATTTTTCAAGTAATTAAGTAAAACAACAGAAGGGAATTGCATGCAGAATGTGAAAATAGCACTTCACATTTTTTTTACTGTTATCAGAATTAAAATAAAATATTCCAATGCTATTTTCTGTTCACGAAACACATATTTGAGTATATTTTTTTTTAACTTTTTACCTAAACTTGTTTAAAATGTCAATTAGAAAAAATAATCTTATTTCAATTACACAATTTACCATATTTGGTAATTAAAAAGTGATAAAAAGTTGAAATAATAATTCAATTATTGTTTTTTCTGCCTTAAGTGATTTTTTTTATGAACACTGCAGCAAAATCTTTCCGCGGTTAATAGATGTCCCAGGGATGTTTGGCCCTGCTTATGACATCATGTTGGAGCATGCGCAGACGTGGATATTTGAAGACAAATGGTAAATATTTGATATTGGAACAAAAGAACAAATTAGTTTTTTTATAAAATAAAAATGAATGAGAAGGCAAGCCTTTTTTTCCCAAATCTCTCATTGGTTGAAATTCATAGAAGAATCCCATAAAGGATTGCTCAAAATTGATTTCAGGGTTTTAGAAAAAAAATACTTTTGGTAATAAAAACTAATAATGGCAAAAAAAACAAATCCTACCGTGTTTCCCCGATAGTAAGACACCCCCGATTGTAAGACGTATCGGGGGTGTCAGAGGGGTCGGCTAATATAAGCCGTACCCCGAAAGTAAGACATATGTCTTACTTTCGGGGAAACACGGGGGATTTGCCTGCAGATTCTCTGCAGCAGTAGCGTACCTAGCGGGGGGCGGGGGGGGCGGTCCGCACCGGGTGCCGCTCATCACGGAGGTGCCAATTTGCCGGCCGGCACCCCTCCAGAGACGGACAGTAATGTCCGCCGCTGGAGGAGCCTGCTCCTCCAGCGGCGGACATTGCTGTCCGTCTCTGGAGGGGTGCCGGGTGCCGGCAAAGACCTCCGATACCGCTCCCATGCGATCGTGCGGATCGCAAGGGAGCGGTATCAGAGGTCTTTAACAGACCTCCGGCTCACTCAAGGGAGCCGGAGGTCTGTTAAAGACCTCCGATACTGCTCCCTTGCGATCCACACGGCAACAGCTGCTGTGCGCCGGGGTCTGTTGTCAGATCCCGGCGCACAGCACTGAAGCCGCGCCCACCGCTGCCCTCTGAACCCGAAGAAGACAGAGAAGACAGAAGAACTGAAGAAGAGGAAAAGAAGCTGAAAGAAGAAAGGAAAGGTAGGAAAGCATTAAGTGAGAGTGGATTGGTATGTGTGTGGATTAGTATATATGTGTGAATTAGTATATATGTGTGGTTTGGTGTATGTGTGGTTTGGTATGTGTGTGTGGATTTTTTCCCAATATAAGACATACCCCGAAAGTAAGACATAGTGGGGCTTTTAGGGATAAAAAGAAAGTAAGACACTGTCTTACTTTCGGGGAAACACGGTATGGCATATTTAATTGTAAGACTATAAGAAATAAATAGCTACAGCCAATTTTTAATTATATTTTAAGATCTAGCTTGGAAGATTATTTTGTTTAATGAGTTATTGGCACACACAGTCTGTTTGGGTTTATTCTAGCATGAAATATCATAGCAAATTATGGAACATATGAACAGTAAACAGTAAAATTAGGAATCTACTAAAAATCCATTAATTTCATTAAAAAAAACTCAGCATCAGTAAAGTTATATTATATTATAATGTTTTCTGCGTGAAAATGAACTAATGTTTAAGAAATCACAAAGGAGAATGTTCGATACTGCGATTCAGTGACCTCATTGTCTAATAATGGATTTTTATTCCTCGGTTCCTAACTTCCTGTGGATTTAATGGAGAGAGTGGGAGTTTGGTAAAATTGAGCATGGATTGTTGTACTAAAAACAAATATACACTTAAAGGCCACTCAAGCTCCCATTTCTGTAAGTTACATATTGGAGCATGAGATAAACCAAAGCAGATAAAAAAAAATATATAAAAAAATATGTATAAATTTAAATGCAAAAATTGTATTGGTATCCACCCAAAATTCAGCTAAGGTTTCCCCTTAATATCTGATACCTGAAATGTTAAGCATGACTTAAATGATGTATTTATAGCTAGCTGATCATACTCATAGGAACATAGAATTGACGGAAGATCGGCCCCATCCGGCCCCCGTCTAGTCGCCGCTTTTCCTGCTGTAAAGACTCAAACCTTAATCAGTTGTTTACATGTGCCGGCAGCTCAGAAAGAGAGCAGTCTCCCTAACACAATTCTATATCTCTCTTAACCATTTGTGGTTGTATGGTAACGGTAGAATCCCGAGTCTCTGAGATGATACATAAGCCGGAGATATCCAGTAAGGATACAGGTAAGCGCTACGCTGAATAACAAAAAAACAATTACATTCACGGCTTCAAAGTAAACCGACGGACATCTTTTATATTCATATACAGCTGTGATTTTGATTGCGAACGGCAACCTCTAGTCTCTAGTTTCCTACTTTCACGTCCTTTGGTTATTTTATTTTTTTTACTTTATTATTTGGAATATCAGCTTTTGAAACTTTGCATCGATATTTATTTTATTTTTTGTATCTGGTTTGGAACTTTGGTCTGGGATATGGTCTAGTAATTACACGCTAGGATCTCTTTCAAAGGGTTAAATTGTTGGGACAGCAGCCACAAAACTGATCATGGATACCTGGTACTACTGTGCATTTCAGCAGGGCCAAAAAAGAGACATTTAAATGCAATTTTAAAGATCGTTGATGATGATCATTTAATTTATAGGATAGTCTGGCGATAACGAGGTGGCCTTGGAACCCTAATCGGCAGATTGGGGTATTACGGCACACCGATGGTCAGCAAGCCAAAGGTCTAGTCCAGGGGTGTCCAACCTGCGGCCCTCCAGCTTCTGCAGGACTACATCTCCCATAATGCTCTTACAGCTAAGGGGTTGGCTGAGGAGTATGGGAGATGTAGTCCTGCAGCAGCTGGAGGGCCGCAGGTTGGACACCCCTGGTCTAGTCCAATACAGATGCCCAAAGGGCTCATGGCGCTTACAGTAGGATCGTAGGACCCATCCCGCGCACGTTCCACCTCATATGGAAATATACTTCCATGGCAGAAAAAGATCCTGAAATTAAATAAATAGTTTAAAATATTGAAAAGTGGCATAATTAAATTATCTCTGAATTTTGTAGAAAAAAAAAACAATTACCTGGATTACATTTTTTCCGTAAATCCTATTTTAATAAATACTTTATTTCGTTGTACAATGAAACCATTTTTTTCCCCACATTTATCACGCACTGACTTAATGGAAATGTAGTTACCGAAGCAAATAATTATTACAAATAAAGTAAAGTACTAATTCAGCATCAGCTGTGAACTGAAAAAAGTAAGGACACTGAGTTGAAGAATAAAAAAAAAAATCTATAAAATACCCATAAATATAGAATTATGTATTTGTATTTTAAAAAAAAAAAAAAATTCTTGCATTTATGAAGCACAACTCTGTCTTTCAAAGAAAACGTTTTAATTTTTTTTCTGGGCAAACTTATTTGATGATGTCATAAATGTTATTTTTCTAGCCGGTTAATACCTCTAAGAGAACAGGGGTTTAAAGTAGCATTGTCATCTGCGCGAGGGGGCAAAAGGACAATGGCACCCTTTTTTCATACCTGAATAACTCTCTGAGCTCTCCAGGTCATTGCGCTCTGTTTCAGGGTCACGGGAACTGCGTTTAGGCAATCCCGCCCTATTCCACTCCCACATACAAATTTAAGGTTAGCCACGCTCTTATCATGGTTACCCCACCCACTTGCATGGCTAGCCCCACCCATGTATGTGAATAGCCCCACCCCCTCTCCTAGTCACTGCCCCAAAAGAAGAGGGCTCTGGTTAGCCTGACCTCTCAAGTTCCCATGGATGCCTATTCTGCCACACCTTGCCACCTACATGGGGCTAATATTTTGTACCCCCCTGGACTCTATGTGAGATACCCGAACTGTTCGCATGTTTTGCACTAGAATAAAAGATTGTATCCCCCCCCAGGATTTATTATTTAATTTGATTACATCTTTATTTTCTTAAAAATGTATTTAATATTATAACGCTCTGCAATGTCAGTATCGCCCCAAGTAATGGCCTTGTCTATCAGCTTCTGGACTCAAACAGAGACTCATTATTATTCTTATTATTATTATTATTGTTATTATTTATTTTTTATTATTATTTTTTTTAATTAAAGGGAGAAATTAAATTTCCCCAAATTCCCAAAGTTCACTTTAAAAGCCGCAATCTAACGCTTTGCATCATACAGGGTATGTCAGTTCCGAATTGCGTGACACTGTTGAGTAGCTGGTATCACAATGCAGGTCAAGACAAGAATTCCTAAACGGATATTCTAAATCCAAACAACAAATAATTGACACAAGCTTTTTTCCCCTTTAATCCTCAAACGCTTGTTCGGCGTTCATTTGACTTGATTTAGCTAACCTGACATCGTACTGACGGAATAAAGAACGCGATCCCCCCAAGACTCCCGCAACTCAATTTACAGCATTTGTGTATAATATCAGACCCTCAGGTTTCATTTCTGTTACGCATTTTACCTTTGAGAACCGGGTTAGTTCTATTCTTGAACAAATGGGAAATCAAGCCATTTTCTTATCTGAAAAGAGAACGCCGCACATTCTCCACGGCGACGCATTGTCATAGACCCATCATTCATTATTATAACATTTAAATCCAAATAAAATCAAACAAAGCAAGATATAAAATACATAACCGAGAAAACCTTTACATCCGACAACTAAGGGACATGATTCAATAGAAATGATACTAAAGGGAATTCAGTATATCAAGTAACAAAGAGCAATTCTAGAGTTATACTTTTATGCGCCATACTAAATATCTTACTATTTGCCTGATTTTAACCCTTTTTTTATTATTTTTTATTATTATTTTTTTTTATAACAAAGTACAAAAAAATTTTTTACCCCATCTTTAACATTATCCCCCACGGTTTTTCTTATTGACGTCTCCATGAAAGCTTTTAATTGAGGATCAGAGTGAAAAGCATCCTCGTTTCTTCCAGAAGCGGGCAGAGATCCCCGTAATGAGAAGTAGATCTGGGAGATGAATCTACTCTGGTGTCATTATAATAAATCCGAATATTAGTAAATATTAATAAATGGGATGATAACGAACTTTCATAATCAATCATTTAAAGGATATGAATTAATCAGATGAAATAATGAATATAAAAATATATAATTTTTTAATGTGGGAGAAAAATCTATGAGAGTTTAATAAAATAATTAGTAATTTATTACTCAACGGATATGAATTAACCAGATGAAATATTGAACGTAAAAATTAAATAATTTTTAATATGGGAGGCAAATCTATGTGAGTTAAATAAAATAATTACTTATTTATTATTCAGGTGATAAAATGCTGTGAGAGAAGCCAGCCAACGCGCATGCGCAAGAAAAGAGTCCCGCACGAAGAGAGATACAGCTATACAATATGAGGCAGAAACAAATAGGAAACGTTGCCATAGCAACGCCTGCCATAGTCTAGAAACGGCCTGCCGGCGACGGTATAATGAAGACCCTACGCTGCAGGGATGGGTGAATGGCGGCAAACGAATGGTTAAACGGATATTGTTGTACTGATGCTACTATTAGGAGGTAAAAAAGAGGGCATGCATTATATGAAGCCTCATGCCTTGTGATGAAATAAAACGTTTCTCCACCCTCTTTTGCAAGTTTTCTAGACTCAGATAATCCATATATTTTATTCAGATCCGGTTTCATAACCATTGCAAAATAAACTATATATATAAAAATATATACTTCTAAAACTAATGTAAAAAAAAGGATTTGAACTACGCATTTCTATAGAGCTGAATCTTATGTTACCTCTTTACTATACCTGGGAACTCTCCGGGTTTGGCCCAGAGACCAACACCCTATTCCTCTGCCCCTCCCATTTCCCTTTTAAATGGGGGGTGTTTCCTGTGAGGTCAGCGGGAATGCCCTCTGACGTCTACGGGAAAGCACAATGACATCAGTGGGCAGTCCTGGCCGCATCCCGCAAGGGTAGGATCCAGATATTTGGAGGTGTAATAGCCTTTACTCACAATTACCAGATTCTCCTGCTATACCTATAGGTACCTAATGCCTATTAAGCACAACGCATAGCTTATTCCACGTGGAATAAAGGGTTTTTTTTCCCGTACTTATCAGCCTTCCTACGAAGACCATCAACAATAAAAAAAATATGCTATTTTTTTTTTAAACACGGTTTCAAAACAGAGTAAAAGTAAATCTTAGCCAAAAGATAAACTTTAAAGAAGCCGAATCCTTGCAACATATTATGGCTTTCCAGATGAAATGGAACATGCGTTCCAGCGATGTAGAACGTCTTATTTTTTGCTTATTATCACATGCAAGAATTAATATCGGATGCCTCAGACAAACCCACGGCAGATTCACACATATGACTTTGGAGCAGAATAACCTTAGCCCGTGGAACATGGTGCATAATTCATCTTAATAAATCTTGATCCCCGCATACAATACATATATTACGGAGACACGTGAAATAGTGACTGTACATTAATGTAGCAACAATCTGGATTTAGACATCCACGTATAATGAGCAGAAATCCAGAAAAGGGGAGGAGGGGGTTCAAAATCTGAGTTTATTTGACCTTGCGTTCAGCTGATGGAATTTCAAGGTCAAACACAACTCAGCACCCGCTGTAAATTCAACTCATATTATCCGAACGAGGACGTGGATTGTGATGGAATCCATTACATGGCACATTAGAATTTGAACATTGTGTTTTTCACCTAGGCGTACTTAGAGAGTAGAACATTATATAAACGCAGAACACCAAGTTTGTACAAAGTTTCATTATTTCACAAGGTCATTGGAAACAAGCTTTCATGAATATTTAAAGCGTTACAATCTGATCTTGGCATTTTGACACTTTGTGATTGTATGAAAAGGGTTAAGCTGTTTCCTCCATATACTTAATTCCACAATACATTTTATTGTTTTTTTATTTTCTTTATTTCAGCATTATATATCATAAAACAGAAATATGGACGGATGGGGGGATGGGCAGTTAGATTATATGCTAAAACTCATATGATTCTTTTAAACTAATTGTTAAATTTTTAAAAAAAGGTAATATTTCTGTTAAACTATGACTGCTCTCGTGGCATTAAGAATTTAGTTTAGGCGTGAGGTCAGAAACTTTCATTAAAATCCATTTATGTGAATTATCATTAACACTAATTAATATGCTTTATTGTATTCAAATGTTAACTATCAATTACCTATTATTATATAACTACAAACATTCGCCGTCATTTTTCATAGTCTGGGTACACTAGGGAAAATAGAAAGATTTTTTTAAAAAAAGAAAATTATATAAAGTATGGAAAAAGGAAGGCAATGCAGTTATATATAACATTTAATATATATGAAAAAAATATTTTAATATCGAGAAAAAATCTGGTAATGATTCTATTAAAATAGACTTTTATTTAACTTACAAAGATAGATATTTCAAGCCATCTCGTATGTCTTTAAAAAAATATAATTATAATAATTATTATTTCTATTACTATACTATTTCTATTACTATTTCTATTACTATACTATTTCTTATACGTTGTTTTAAAATTTTCTAATGAATTCTTTAGTCCTGATTAGATGATGTATTCATTATTAGCTACTATATTCTGGTTGATGTTGAAACTGCTGATCCTATGAGTTGTTAGAAAAAATAATTTTAAAGAACTATTTTTTTTTCATAAAATATGTATTTCTCACCTAATTACGAAAAAAAACAACAACGAGAGAGTAATTTAACAAATCTAGTACTATCAGAAGTCTAGTCCTAAGGACTAGAAACTATTTCCTGACAGAGAGTGCTAAATCTGTCTTTGAAATATATAATCAACTTTTCTTCTACTAAATTACACGGGAGCGTTGATACAATTTATAAATGCTCAAAAATACAAATAAAACATAAATATGTAATGCAAACTACGCAACTTGCACAAACCCTCTAACATCTGATTAATAACTTGATTTTCTGATTAAATTATAGTTTCAGTTTGACTTCCATTTCCTTATGCAAGTTTATAAAAATGCATGTGTTTCTCAGAAAATTCAATGTTTAATATGAACTGTCACATTCCCAAAGGTATGCTTCACCGGGACAGCTATCATGAGATAATGTGGATGATTATTATCCTTCCACCATTAATTTATTCCACCTACAGAAGTTAGAGTGAAAAGCTTGAACGTGAAGTCTTCATGGGATAGTGAATTAGGAGTTAACAGGGAAGCCATGGTATGAGATACAGTTACGTCCATTTAGTTTTTTTACTGTCAGGTCATGCATTAAATATGATCAGCGTTTCAGGAACAGAAGCTGGTTAATCACTTACCTGGAAAATAGCTTGTGACGATTCGCCCGATGCTTTACCCTCCTGTGCATGCATTAAACATTGAACCTAGTGGTGTCTTCTCTGTACAGTTTCAGACTAGAATGGACCCAATCAACGGATTCAATGGAAGATGCAATACACCTTCCAAACACTGGGGGCCGCTGGTGCACAGGATTATGTATATACACACTTCCACACAACCACAGGCAAATTTACAATTCTCTGACAGATGGGATCACTATGACTTTTTTTCATGGCATTTTTTTGGGAACAACTGGAAAAAATGAGTAATGATATTTTTTCCCACAGGTTGTGCACGTTTTGAGTGCCAAGGAGGTCACAGGTTGGGAAGTAGATAGGGTTTTTTTTAATTTGTTATCAATATATATATATATATTTTTTTTATTTATTTAAGCACTACTCCCTCTATCCCACAGGGCAGGGATGAAGGTAAATGATCCCGTGCCTCTCCAAAAGGATTTAAGATCCTGTTGGATGTCCTCAAATTTCCATCATTTTGACATTATGTTCACTTACCTTAGATTGCTTCCTTCCAGTGTCACAAAAAATGAGTTTCTTTCTGTATGTTGTGTTCACCAGAAAGCAGCAGTGCCTTGGACCCCCTTAAGTCAGGAGGCAGAGATCGGAGAAGACATTTAATTAAACCTAAGTGCACGCATCATTAATTGCAAATGAAAAATCACATATTCTGAAATATTGTAATAATGCTAGAAAATAAATTGTAATAATAATAATAATAATAATAATACATTATCTTAGCCGAGCCTAGGTACCTTAATCTTAGGAGTAAATTTAATTGTGTACATTGATCATAAATATACAAGGTCCAATATACTGATCACTGGTAGCAAGAATATTGCTAAATCTGCAGAATAAAACATGGGAAATTTTGCAAATGCATGACTATTTTTAGTCACATATATATAACAATTGCCCAGGATTAGGATTTTGATAGAACAATCAACACTGCGATACCTAGCACACATCATGATCAATACTATGGCCTGGTCGAGACCGAGCATTCATCACAATATCAATATGACTACAATTAAACACAATGAAAAATGAAGCTGATAGTTGAATGAACCATTATAAATAGACACAATTATCCAGCATAACATATGTTTCAAAATGAAATAAATCTTGCTAATATATTATAAATTAAATAGCCAACAGAAAAGGCAATATAGCTTAAAAGTCTGATTATTAAGTAGTAACGTTTAGAGATTAAAAAATATCTTAACAATGAAAAAAGTTGAACAATAATTCTGGTGAGGATGATAATTGCAAAATGAGAGCTTTTTTAAGGACAACATTGCAAAAAAGAATCCATAAAACACATACAGCAACGTATTATGGCATGGCAAGCAAGATAAAGAGAAAGAAGAGAGATAAAGAAAAATAATGAGAGATAATGAGAAGGTGGATCAAAGAGAAGGATGAAAAATAAACAGAAAGCGGAGAGGTAGGGAGAGGAGGGAGAGATAAAGAGAAAAAAGAGAGATGACAAGAACAGGAGAGAAATAATGGAGGAGATATGAAGTAAAATGGAGAGATGAAATAAAGAGAATCAAATAGAAGAGGGGAGATAAAAAAGGAGGAAAGATAATGAGAAAGGGAAGGATGGGCAGAAAGACGATAGATAATGAGAAAGAAGAGAGATAATGAGATCATGGAGAAATGAGAAAGGGGAGAGAACGTGTACTTGTGTTTTTAAAGTGTTTGTATGTTAGGGCAAGTATGTCTAAGGGCAAGCAAGTCTGTGGATGCAAGGACAAGTGTAAGCCAGGATGTTTATTTGTAGTGGGGAGCTTTAATGTGCGTGTGTATGTAGGGGCAGATGCGTGTGTTTATGGGCAGGCATTTGTAAGGGTAGAGTATATGTGTGTATTTTGATAGTCTATTGATTAATGTTACTGTTTTGGGACTAAATGGTATAGAATAAATAAGTGGTGTACATGAACCAGACTCTGGGTGCTGGGCAAGTCCTATTTGTGTAAAATGGGTTCTGCGCAAGTATTATGCATGCAGGGGGGAAGGAGGGTTTGATGCTTTTTAAACTTTTCCTTCAATTAAAGCTTTTTTTAATTAGTAAATCTCAAACAGTGTATTTAATAACACTCTACAGACTTGATACAGCAAGGTTTTTTTCTTACTCCCCTCACACGTTCTCTATCACGTATATATATATATATATATATATATATATATATATATCCATATTATTTTAGTTATTTTTTGTTTATTTTCTACTGGAACAATGGTGAAATGTCAGACCTATTATAGGATACATTTTGTGCTCTTTTTTGGTTTGCCCTCAAGGAAAAACTCTTGTTATATTAAACGAAGCGAAGTATCGAGCTGATAATTGCAGATTCGCTCAGCAATGTGGTATTTGTTCTGTTAATTGTCTACCCAATTATTTTCGCTTTATGTCAATACGTTAAACTTTATTTCGTGGATGAAATTCAATAATTACTGAAACAAATCACAGATTGCAAAAGTCGAAATTTTATATATATAAAAAAAACCCACTAGTATTTGCAGATTGTTGATATATTGTACCTTTATTGCATTTTATAAAATTTTAATATAAAAAAAATGCATTTTTAAATATTTTGCTGCTTCTTGCGCATAATAATATATACAAGTACTTTTTTATTCTGATTAATTAATGAATCAATGAACATTTTTAGTCCTGTACATCAGAATTTATTTTTAAATTTTGTAATCCTGTGCAAATGTAAATATTGCTGTCCTACCACTGATTGGCTGCATCTATGGAGCATCATTTTTTTCCCCATGGTAATTTATTATTAAATTACTTAATATTTATTTATTTAATATTATTATTATTTATTTTAACTTCAGTAAATGAATATTAAAGTACTTAAAAAGTAAGTTAATATGCATTCTGTGGTGACTGGTTTCTGAGTATAAATATTTTTTAATTTTTTTTGGATTTAACATGAAGCAGGGGAGGGAAGTGAGTAATATATTTTACAGGGCCCTTTAATTTCCCCACAACACCATTGTTTACGGTGTAATGGGTGTATTTGGCAAGTTCCAGGCGATGACATGCAAGTTCACACTGCACTCGCATGCCCTCGTCTGTAACCGACAAAATTTAAAGTCACATGTTCTTGCAAAACAATTTGCAGATTAGTGAAAGTAATTACATTAAAGGCATGATATTGACAAAAAAAACCCAAACATCTCATATCACACTCAAAAAAAATTAAATTCTCGTTTTCTTATGAACTATTATTAAAATATGGAACTCACCAAAAGTTGTGTTGAATCAAACCAATGGACAGGTGAAATGCTTTTAATTGAGTCCCATACATATATTTTTTGCTGATGTTCTAAAGTGATTACGCTTGGAGATATTTTTGTAAACCGGCTCCAAGGGCAGGTTCTTATTAATTAATGGCTTTTCTTTGACCTGTTCTAACAAAAAGCATTTCACACGTTTTTTTATTATGAAAGTTGTTTTTTTTCCCCAACTTTGAATTATTAATCTTGTTCTCTTGGTATAATGAATGTCTAAGGGATTTAAATGAGATACAGAAGCATTTGTTATTGTGTCCCTACGGAAAAGACCAGACCTGTTGTCCTGTTGTCGTGTTTAACATCCGTGGTTTTCTAAATGAAAGTATGTGAAGGTGACCTACCACATGCTAGTAATTGGCACATACATATCTTTACTTAACAAGAAATATTTCTCCTTTCGGCTCAAAAGTTACTTCCAAAACATTAAATTTCAATGTAGTTATGTCACAGTCTTTCCATGTGGAAGGATTTGTCCAGGACCGTTTGCATATTTAATGATAATGCTGCGTGTTGTTTTTGCCTTATCTTTGGAAGCTGTTTTTCACCCCTTTGGGTAAATCATGACCTTGAAAAGTAGTTAAATGATAAAAGCGCTGCATAAATTAAAAGTTTGTTTGCATATATTTCATAGGAACCAAATATAACAAGACTTGGGTCATTTCTCCAAGGCTACATTGTAAGTTAATCATCCCGTGCCTTTGATCTTCTTGAATCTTTGGGAAGAATTCTGATGTTTTCCATAAAAGTAGAATATTAAACAATTCATATGAACATTAGAGGCTTTTGTCTTGATGTAGGGTTTAGTTGAGTGATTACTTTATTTTTTTGCTTTCTCATGGATCACCAAATCATTTGGTGGTCTTCTCATCACAAGGCAACCACCCGACGACGTAGGTGCAACCGATGAGTGGATGCTCATATCCGCATGTTGCATGTTTATGATTATGTAGTGTGGGACCAGGCATATCCAGCAGTATCTTAACCTATCTTGGCGGTTAACCCCCTGCTGGCCATTGGCGACCCATACTCACCCGTTGGATGCTGCAGCTTGCAGCCAGGTTTATAGTTATATTGTTATATGGAATAGAATTGCAGCAACAAGCCAAATTAAAATTCACTTTTAATTCAAGAAGATCCCATTCCATTTGTGCCGCCTTGTGAGACGGTACACTATTTACGGATTCAACAAGACGTAGCTGTAACGTGCCAATTACGCTAGCATACTATAGTAATACTATATTATGCTTTTGGAAGGATATAAGTAATAGGGAGCACATATGTATAACGTCTTTAAATTTTAATGTATTGAATGCCTGTATCGGAATGGGGGGAAAAAAGTGCATCTATGGCTGGGGGGTCTTTTTAGGACAAAAAAAGGCTTTTAACCTACTTTTAAAACAAGCCAATTTGTTATTTGGCATGCTGAGGTTTTAACTGTGTTTTTACCGACCTGCTCAATGTCATGTAATATTTTCTTTCTGTATTTAACATTTTATTGGATTTCTCATATGTAGGACCCTATAAAGAGAGCACTAGCCGCCACCAGAAAAGGAACTGCATTATTGACCGCTATGTGCTTTTCAGAATGTACTCCGCTGAGAACATCAATTCTGGCCACATACAAACTGCATAACTAACAATGGCTTCTATTCTGACTTCATTTCTATTGCATCACATTTTTTTTCTATTTTTGTCTATTTTTTTTTCTATTTTTTCTTTCCCATCATTAATGAAAGCTAAAATCCTGAATTTGAAATGTCAAGACATTTAAAAGCAAGAAACCCCCCCAGATAATCATCAAAAACAAACACTTTACTATGCCCTATAATTAACTTTCTATTTATAAATATACCCACGGAAATCAAGACCATGGTAAGAATTCTGTAAATCAAGTGCCGTAAATATTGAATTAAAGGGGAAAAACAATTCTTGAGCGCAAACTCAAGTGCTGTATGCAATGATGTAGGTCAGGATTGAAAAAATAATGTTTTATCTAATTTTATTTCCAATAAACTCCATTTATCTACCGACCTGGAGGCCACCATTGTTGTCCGCCATGTGATATTTTGGGTGACTTTCCCGGCTCAAACACCGCATTGGGCTGAATCTTTATGGAAATGCTAATGAAGTCCATTCCTCCATAGACTTCCATTAGTCAGAGATTCCGGGTGGGTGATTAGAACTGAGGAATTCTATTGTATACCACAGGCTGTATGATAAGGAGTCAGGTTGTTTCTCTAGTAGACTGGGCTAAATTAACAAAAGTTAGTACGCATACAAATGCTAATATGCAGCGGCCTAAAAACATTAGAAATACTTAAAATATTAAAAAATGAAAGAGCATAATATTATTAGAAACATATTTTCAATTTAATAAAAAAAATGGTGGAAATTCAGCCAGGAAACGCAGCCTTTAATAAAAAATCTTTAACACCTTAATAACCATGTTTTAAAACATATGTTTTTCTTAAATTTTTATTCTGTCTTGTAACTTTCTAACTTATATTATGCGTTCCATTATTTAACCTTAAGTGTTCATTAATTGAAATGAATTAATTGCATTGAAATATAATATTTGTTAATTCACAATGCCTCGCTGCTTTCACCCACTTACTAAGTATTTCATAAATAAATGTCTTCCTTGGAGTTAAAAATGTTGAACGGGTCAATTCTCTTTTAATGATTTTTAATGGCTTTTCTCCCCTCTGTACTTTCTTAATCAAGGGTCTGATGCATCTGTAGATAATATTTGATGTAGTCGAGGTGGGGTTTAGAACTAAATTACAAAGAAGACACTTTAATAAAACTTTGAAACATCTCAAACCTCAATTGGATTCACCTGATTTAGTGTTTTTTACTACAATGGAGGATTATATTAGACTATAGGGTAAGGGGTGACTCTAGGGTTTCAAGAACCCTAGAAAAACTCAGTTTCTGCCCCATTTCTGTATAGACATTTTTGCTATCACAGTGAAGGACTTTGTAGTCAGTGCTAGACTGAGGATGACAAGGTGGCCCTGGCACTCTATTTACGGAGCAATGTTAGTCCATTGGTTTTGGACAACTTATTTAATTTCTAGCCCTTTGGGTTTGGACAAAATCGGAAACGCAATGCAGTGTCCCTCACACACTCTCTCATGTTCTCTGTCAATGTCTCCCTTCCTTCTCCATGTCTGTATTTCTCCTTCATTCTGTTTTTGTTCGCAGTTCCTCCTGTGTTCTTCTAACACTTCTCTTTCTCCGTTGACAGTTTAAAACTATTATGTATGAAACAATGTCAGCCAGTGGCCAACTGGACATTTGCCCTGTGTGCCAGATGGACAGTCCTGGCGTGCCCTTGGTGGCATCCTCTACCCCCCTTTTTTATAACCCCCCCCAATTATTTGTAAATAACAATAAATAATCCTTACTATAATAAAAAACTAGCTAGATCTTAACTATAATTTCCATGACATCTGCATTTGTCTAATCTTAAGAAAAATAGCAAAGTACAAATAATACGTAATAGGTCTTATGGTACAAACATCTCTTTTTCAGACTAAAAACTTTTAATTTCGCCATGATGCGACAACGACCAAAAAAATCACAGATCAAATACAATTTGCTTTGCAAAGGAAACTTTTTGGAGTTGAAAACTTTTGGAGTGACAAATGTTAAATATAAAGATGAAGAACTATGGGTAACCATGGAAACAAGGGTTCTAAGAACATGGGCTAAGAAAACAAATTGCAAGATTTCTATATAAAATACTGAGGGGAAAAAAAGAAAATGTATCATAAACTTTGTTTATGTCTTGATATCATGTTTAGATATGGTGGGAATTGTCGTAAGGCGTAAAGAAGTGGATATTAAAATGGAAAACGTTATAATCAACGCTGAATAGTTGACAAGATGGCAGCACAGGGCCCAGGAGTAAATTTGTCAGGTACTGATTTTACAGCCCACACTTATTGCAACTTCTACAAAAAGGCTCGTTTTTTCTTTTTCTCAGCAAAAATCAATTCAAAGAAATTTGAAATTAATAAAGGCTTATATTTTTTTTATCTCAAAAGTCAAGAATGACAGGATTAATAATAATAATAATAATTATTATTATTAGTAGTAGTAGTAGTAGTAGTATTATAACAACAATATTTAACATTTTCAAGATTCTTTGAAATATTTGAAGAAAATAAAGGATCTTTACAAACAAAATTTACCAAAATTAATTTTTATCTTAGTCAATAGAAAAAGTATTCAACATGGCTGCCTTTTATTTTAGGGATACCAGGGATAACAGTGTAACTGTTCCAGGCGCGGTGTTTCCACATGAAAGGATCCATCGGTGTGTCAAGATTTTGGTAATCCAGGGCTAGCATGTCGGTGTCCTATAGAAAGCAGCTTGGATCAATCCTGAACCCAACCGCTAGTGCAGAATATTTTGAAACTGATGTGTCATTGATGACATTGGTAGATGTTAATAAGTTGCTGTTAATGTATTTCACTTTTTAGCGTTTATGTTTCCATACACTGAGCCATAAGTAACAATGACTATCGATAATAGATAAAGAGTAAACTTTATCAAGAAAATAAAAAAAAGACAAATCAAAATGAATTCAACTTTATGCCTAGGTTGTGTGTTTTTTGGTCTAATTATGGCTTACAACCTCCACCATGTATGTGTCTACCCTTCAATATGTTGTGTACTGACACTTACGTGATCTTTGTGTTCAATCTACATGTATGTACGCATTATGTGGATCTTTTTCTAGATAAATGCACCAGAAACAACTCTAAGCTCAAGAGTTCCAATGATTAACACGTGAGACAATGTATTTAGAGCCAAAACATCATTTCAAAACATGGAAACAGGAACCCTGATGTACCATGAACGCTATACATCGATGTATATATATATATATATATATATATATATTATATATATATATATATATTACCCTGTATTCCTTATTTTAAAATAAATGCAGAGTTATTTTGGTTTGCATTATTTCCGTATCATAGCCCATGAATCAAGGTAGCAGAAGGCCTGTCAAGTTGACATAACATTTGTAAAGAAAGAAAGAATATATATGTATTGAAAAAGAAGAAGGTGAATGTAGCCATTAGGAGGATCACTGAGCTGTAAAAATTGTGGGAGGACAGGGGAGTGCGAAATAGGTTTACAAATGGGAGTATAGACAGGTCCGCTCAAACATCACATTATCGTCACCGCCAACATCATATTATAGCGGCTACATTTTTCAAAGATACGTTTCAGAGATGAAACAAGTAAGTGTTTCTCTCTTCTTTCCCGAATTAAACATGTCATGCCAGTGTGCGGATTGTTTACCAGGCGATATGTTTTGGTTTTTTTTTTGTTATTTTGTGTTTTTTTTTGTATCTCTGAGGACAGTTCATTTATTAGTGTGTCTACTTTTGAAGTCTTGAACCTGTATTTTCTAAGCCAAATCTAGAGATTCATTTCAGGGTTTTCTGGTGTCCTGTTATTTAAATGCTAATAACATGTTTTCTTATTCGCAAAGAGATAAGTATATATAGCTTTCTCAATTGCTTTTTTTTTTCCTGGTATAGAGTATTATTTTACAGAATCGCTTCATATGACACCGCAATATAATTTTACTCTATCATTAGCTGAGCCTTACAGCATACTTTCTGTGTGTTCTATCCTAAAATCTGTAAAACGTAATAATTTATGTAGAGTTCATTTTATTTTTGTTAATCTTTATTGATCAATTAATATAGTTGGGTAAGCAAGAAAAGACTTACAAAAACCGAAGGCGGGGAGGATGGCGATCGACTGAGGTTACGATCTAGATTGCAAAATGAATTTGATAAAGTGTGATACTAAGTATCGTGGCACAAAGCTTAACCCCTTAATGACAAAGCGTGTACATGTACGGGCTCAAAATGCATTGTTTTCAATGGGTTTAGGGACCGCCCATTGTCCTTAAGGGGTTAAAAAACAAAGAGCTGTGCTCTCTTACCAATGGTACAGAGAAAATAACGTTCTCCGAAGAATACCGTAAAACTATTCAAAGGAGGTTCTGTTTTGAATCACAAAATTCCATGCAAGTCAATCTCTTCATTGTCCCGCTGTTTCATTATCTCTCTACATTTTGAAAACAGTCCGAGAAAAAAAAACAAAAAAACAATTTAGCTACTTTGGGGATTGTGGAAAAAAAATGACTACAAAGCTAGTCCTCAAAAAATAAATCTGATGAAGCAAACAAAGGTCAGCGTGATGCATCTTAACGTTCAAATTTTCTTTGAAGTAACAAGTCGTGGATGCCAAACCCCCACTTATCCAATCAAAACAAGAATGTATTTTAATTTCGCCCAAATGTTGTGTCTTGGTAATTTAATAAAACAGGTGGAAGCGGATAGAACGCGCATTAAGGAAGTCACCGTGCAGGACTGTTTCCAAAGCAAGTCGGCGATAATGCTCGCTTCCCGCGGTTCCTCTCTCCATCATTTCTACAGACATAGAGCTAAATTGCTAAAAATCTCCTGCTTAGGACCTATTATTTCCAGTGGGCTATGACAGTAATGGAGCTGGAATTGAATTCTCTTCGTCTGAAACAGGTGTGTCAAAACAAAGCTCTCCGTCATTTCCAGAAGAACACATGGAGGAGACTGGCTTTGTGCCTACCTGCTTTTGAGCTGATTCTTTGTTAGTTGATTTTTGTCAGTAAAAAAAATACCATCCGTAGGAAAATAAGAAAATATTTAATTTGCAGTTGTTCTATATTTTTTATTTTATAATTTATTAATTACAATGTCTTGCTTATTCATGTTTATAACATTTATTATATATGTTATAATTCATATAACATTTTAGAATAGTAATTGGAACATTCTTTTTTTTAAAATTAAACAATAATAATAATATGAAAACTTAACAGTTCTCTCTTGTCTTGTCTTCTCCATCCAGCAATAACAAACCGTAATTTTTTTATAATGCTACTCCAATGCCTACATTTTATAGATTGACTCAAATGATTCTAGAACAGTGGAAACCACAAAGAAACATCTCAAAATAAGCTAAAATTATCATTATTTTTCAGTCTTTACACAAAGTGTTCCTTTTGACTCATATACCAAGCTGAAGTTTTTCTGAAGAACCCCGCAAATGGCCCGCGGGACATGCTGCTTGGGAAGGTGGAGTGGCCTGGACAATATTCACCCTGTGGTTTCTAGTTATGCCCCTCGTGTGTTAGCTGCAATTACACATAATACCACTAAGGTGTCATACGTAGTGCAGCGGGCAGCATTTTACACGTGTTGGTGAGCACCGTGTGTAATGTATGTGTCCTGGAAGAACGTTTATGTCAATAGGCCAACCCTAGACAGAACCCCACATGTTTTCCTCCACTCACAGCCTGTTAAAATAGCCCGCTGAGGGTGTATATAACCAACCATGCCTTCTTCCCCTTCCATCCCCTGTGATAAGTTGATTTTAACCCCTTAATGACAAAGCCCGTACATGACTCAAAATGCATCGTTTTCAATGGGTTTAGGGACCGCCCATTGTCCTTAATGGGTTAAATTACGAGAGCCAAAGTAATTTCTGAAGAGCGGTCTATAAAGAAAAACTGAAAACATGTTCTATCCTACTAGGGACTTGAATGATGAGAAATAAAGATTTAATGGTGTAAAAAATGAATAAATTAGCTTTTGATGAAGTATTACAAAAAAATCATCTAAGTCAACTGACTGCATCAAAGTGCAACGTTACAAGCTGCTCTGAGTCGAGTTACACTTCAGCCTCTTTAAAAGGCCTTGTTACATTTAATGTTTGGAACAGTATATATTTTCTTTAATCATTTAGTATTTTTTTTTTTTGCAATCTGTGCTATGCAGGGTTTTTGTTACAGACGCATTAGGCTATTAAGTTAATGTCAGACATGATCTGCTTTCTTTATTCTGAAATGTCTCATAACAGAAGGTATGCTGCAAAGAATTTCCGCTCGCATTAGTGAAGAAACATTACTTTTTCAGCATATGCTTCCATTTTATTGAAAAGCACAGATTTCTATGGAAAACAACCAAAATAAAATATCAATGTTTTATTCTATTATAGAAATGACAATCTACTTTTAATGAACTGAAAATGTTAACGTATTTTGTTATTGGACTGTAATCATCGAAAAGTTGGAAAAAAAATAAAGTATAAAAATCAACAAAAACTTTTCAACCCTAATAAACTTGTATGTATTTTGAACAACAGTAATGGTACGGGGCATTAGAATCCTAAAATATGTAGTGTTAATCCTTTACCTCTATTCAATTAAACATAGATATGTATCGGTTTGTCTTAGTCTGTCAATTCTAGTCTTATCAGACCCCTTGAATATATGTATTGTATGAAGCGCTGTGTAAATTGTTGGTGCTATAATAAATAAAAGATAATAATAATAATTATTATTTTTTTTTTTTTTTTTTTTTTTTACGCTACATACATTGGACTCCTAAATATAATTTCAATATAAGTATTAAAGTGATACATTTTTCATTGAAACTATTCAATGGTTAACTTCTTTCAAATGTTTACGATGTTCCACAATTATTTCAAGCAAACGTTGAATAACCTTTTACTCGCGCAACAAAAATTAAAAAGAAGAAGAAAGAAAAAAAAAAAAACCTCAGTGTCACGGATATGAAGAAAAATGTTACGCTTTCTGGTAGAGGTAGAGACTGTTCTCTGGGAAGATCAAAGAACTGAGACTGTTTGATTATGTAAAGTGCTGCCAAAAGTGGAGCTTCACTTAGATAAAAGAGGCGGTGTGCATCCATGTAGAACACGATGCCTCCGCTGTGATAGTAAGATAACCAAAAGAACTTTGCTGCATCCCGTTGGCTACAAAGTCTACATGATAGTCTGGTGATAATAAGAATGTTGGAAACCGAGCATTAGTTTTTTTGTAATAATAATTTTCATATAATTACTGTTTTAAACTGCTTTATAGTACGTTGCAAAGATTGATAGATGATTCTTTAAATATATTTATAATATTTACAAATATATTTCATTAAAGCTACAAACTATTTTACCTATCATTCTATCTATCTATCTATCTATCTATCTATCTATCTATTATCTATCATCTATCTATTATCTATCCATCTATCTATCCATCTATCTATCATTCTATCTATCTATCTATCTATCTATCATCTATCTATCT
>VKOC01007681.1:0-24958 GCA_009364415.1 Spea multiplicata | reverse complement strand
GTATACAGCACTGGGGGGGTTATTACTGTATACAGCGCTGGGGGTTATAATACTGTATACAGTGCAGGGCCAGCTCCGCACTTCTTGCTGGATAATCTCACTGAAGTCAGTCCTTCATAAAGTACATTTAAAACCGAGTGTTCAAACTGCAGCTCCCCTGCAAACCCCCCAGTATAGTGAATATGATCATCATGCGCTGCATTCTCCGGCGATTTTAACATAAACTCCTTTTTAGATAATGACATCTCCAATTCACAGGCATGCGTTTGACCTCCTTGGTTCGCCTATTTGCTTGTAGATGAAGTGAAACATCGATATTAAATATTTACCGTCTGCGGTGAGAGATTATATGAGTTAAAGATGCTTTATAGGGGGGGCTGGCGAGGTTTATACCGTAAGTCATAGTAATGAATATGAAGGAATTCCCTCGTGACCCCCGGACACAGAATAAAAATGGATTCAGGCCGAGCTATCTACTGTCGGGGGGAAAGGGTTAATCGCGTTACTCCTCCGGATAGATTGCAGCTGCTGGGATCTATCTCCTAAACGGCTGCGTACGATAATTATATATAGACGTAGTGACTCGTCGCCAGGCTTTTTGTAGGTTATAATACTCCCTCTAGTGTCCCCTCGCACGCCGTCACGAAGAACGTCTCCGAGGGGCTCATGGTGGACGTTTACCGGGGTCTGCGGTGGGCAATTTAATGATGTTCTACGGACCTTCACAGTCCTTGCCACCGATCCCTGCCGGCGTGGAGATCTTTGTGCCCCATCTGCCGTTGGCAGCCAGGGCCGCTCTGGTGGGCCCTGGGCAGAAAGTATCATGGCGGCCGTACATTTTTAGCGGCCCATTTGAAAACCCACGTAGGAGTTTAGCTGGGTTTTCTCCCCAACGAAGAAATCACCTGGTCTCAAACCATCCAATACCTTGGTTCTTTACAGGGGTGTGGATATAGGCGTGGTTGGAGGCGGGGCTTTGGTAAGACTTTTTATAATGGATTTTGTGCCCTATTGCGGGGTATTTGTGTAACTGGGTGGGGCATTTAGAAGAAGAATAATGGGGTTTTATTTACCCCGTTTAATTTATAAAGCCGTTTCCTGCTGTTTCTATACACATTATCGGGGCTTTTAGGGCTGTAGAACCCTGCGATCCCCTCATACCCAGCAAACATTCTGACCTCCTAGAAAAGAGGGGCATCAGGGGAAGAGAGAGGGGCATCAGGTGAGGAAAGAGGGACATAGAGGGAGGAAAGAGGGGCACATGGATTTGGGGGATGAGAGAAGGACATTTAGGGTGGAATAAGCATTGCTTCTTAGAAGAAGGCCTTTAGCAGGGACACTTGGGAGGTCGGCCATCGCCACAGACTGGGCATCGCTATGTAACTTCTCCCAAACTGCATGCACCATTGAAGCCGACTGCTCCCTTTTTAACCCCTTGGTCAACCGAGTTGCTCAGCAGGCAATCAACACACGATGTGTAAGGAGGGAAGAATCTCTCAGCAGGACTTCCTCTAACACTTGTGCTGACACTCGGAGTAACAATGCGTTCCAAGTGTGTTGTTTCTGGCTCGAGATTCCAGGCATCTGTATCCATTTTGCTAAAAGAAACCCAAATCTAGCATGAAAACAGCTCTCGGCGGCCCTCGCAGACACTTCAGATAACGGCCCTTACAAGACCTTAACGCTGCTTGGCATCTTCTCCGCAGCAGCGCGTTTCCAGAGTGATGAGAGTTGCATTTCTGAAACAGCAGCGGATCGTGGCTTTTCCAGAGGCAGATCCCATAACCCACGTCCAGTATAAATATCTCTGGTCGGAAGCCGCGCATGGACCCGCACCGTCGTATCCATTCCCTCTCTCCGGATCTGAGGCAGGCAAGTTATTTCCTAGAAACGCCGATCATAAAAATAGATCGGGATCTTTAAGCAACGCGAAGCGCCAATCGGTTCCGGATCGGCGGGTGGGATCAGCGCCTCGCCCACCCGCAGCGATCCCTGCCATTGTAACCGGAATTATTTCCTGATTGTTTGATGAAACATCAGAGGTGACATCACGTATGAATCATTCTAACGAGGGGCCACCACAGAGATGTCTAAATTACACCTATTTTCCCTTAAAATAAACGTATTATTCTATAGAGAAAACACACTCCCAACCCCCCGCGCCAAAAACATCATGACAATGAAATTCAAGGTAACATTAAGAGATGAAAGGCAAGTTTAATGTGCGGTAAACGTATTAGACGTCGTTTCTCCTCATTGGTGCTCGGCATCACCCGTATCCCTGGTTTAAACGTTCTATGTTTATATGTCATTTAACATAGAATGGCAGATAAGAACCAATCGGCCCCGTCTGGTCTGCCCTTTCTCCTAATTGGTCCCCAATTGATCCCCTATCTAGGATAGCTTTGCGTCTATCCCATACATGCTTAAGTTTCCTCATTGTATTAGCCTCTACCACTTCTGCTGGGGGGCTGTTCCATTTATCTACCACCCTGTTTGTAAATTAGAACTTCCTTACATTCCATCTGAGCCTCTGACCCTCTAGTGTAAATAATGCCAATTATTTACTCGGTCCTCCAGTTTATGACTGATCCTAAGGTTCCATCCCAAGTGAGAAACTTCTAGGTTCGACTCGTTCATTGCTTAAGTTGGTCCTTAAGTTAAACGTCTCACCAGAATTCGGCAACGTACATGAGAGCCTCAATTCAACTATTTGGCGACAGATGGCAAAGTATTCAAACATGGTGGCACCACCTGCCCGAAGCTGATCTTCGTTAGACCCTGGGGTGTGAACCTTGCTAATCTTGGGGCTGACCATGCTGTAGGTGGTTCTTGAAGGTTTCTCTAAAGTAATTTAAGTAAAGTAAGTGAAGTAAGAAGCTTAATTGAGGAGATACTTACCATTTCCTACACACCTACTAGTGCTCCTCACCGAGCGGGTCAAATGACCACAGAGAGGACTACTTGTACTCTTACATTAGATACAGGCATTTTTCTACTGGAGATTCCATGGCATCATGTGGTTCGTAATGGTTTGCATGACATGCTTGTGATGTCATTAATCATGCAACACCGAGGGAAAGTACTCAGTTTTGACTACTTTCCACAGAATTCTACTTCTGGGGTAACTAGACGTATGGAGTCAAGAGAGTTTCCACCTTCAAAAGCTCAAGCTTTGTCGGAGATGCTTGTTGATGAGCGACTTTGCTGATCATTACATTGTTTATTGAAAACTTTTAGATTATGACATCATTTGCCAAGAGTAGAAATCGCCATTAAATGATGTGAGCGCATCGGCCAAATTGTGGTGACAATAAAGGTCCATGCGGTAGGTAGGAACCCGATGAGGCCGAGGGAATCGGCTAAATTATGGAGAACCAGCGCAGGAAAAAAACTGGCCAAAAACGGAAAACGTGAAAAAAAAGAGACAGGATAATAGAGGAGGGGGAGAGAATCAAATAGGCTGTGAAGGAGGGCAAATAAAAGAGGTTCAATTTTGATAAAATAGAGATTTGATAACAAAAGACACCAAATCAGACCACCGTCTGCTCTCAAATTATGTAATAAAGGTTAAAAAGATATAAAAAAGTATAAGGACTCAGAAAGCTTACATCGTGATGTCTGACCTTTATGTTTTATGAACATTTCTTTTTATAGGCTGCGGTCCCACCATCCAAAAAATAATGGGTCCACGGGCGCTTCTCAACGCCCCAAATCCGAAGTGTCAATAACGTCACTGCTACACGGAACAACCTCTGCAGAAGCAATGCCATAACGTATACCGAGACTTTACACATAAACACGGGGCAGGAGGTTCAAGCAAAACAAGCAAGCCCAACTTTAACCATTTCTTGTATACCTTGTTTGTCAAAAAAATAAATAAATCTAGGAATTAAAATCTGCCACTGTCTGGCAGTGAATGAGTCAATATATAGAATATTTAGACTGTCTGCGTGATAATAGACGGGGAAAATGTATTCATTCAATTTGCTATCACCCCACATAAATACCCAGGGAAGATTTACAGCTCAGCTGCTCACACACAGGCTGCTATTTGTTTGGAAAAGATATCAAGGGCGCCACCTAGTGCCCACCAACCATATCAACCCCACCATGTCATTTGCCATCCAGGGGGGGCTTTAAAGCAATCCCAAAGCTGGCAAGTGGAAATTTATTGCTTGATAGTTTGTAGCAACAAAGAGTTTACAGTGAAAAAAGTATTTCTCATCTTATTCTATCAGCATAAGTGTTTTATTTATTTAACTTTTTGAACCGATTGTGGGGAAATTATTCCATACACTTATCGCTCTATAAATAGATTGTAAGCTTCTTTGCCAAGAACAGCTTGCTTTAATATAGTTTGTATCTTCCCAGCACTGTACATGATGGCTAAAATTCTTATTCCGCATCCCAAGCCTATTTACAGCAGAGCTGACTATCAGTAGTCCAAGCCTGGCCGGGGCGCCCAGCTGAGAAGGTTTTGGCACTGGCCAAACAGACATTAGTCTATGGTTTGTCTGGAGATGGCAGGATCCTTAGTTAGCCGTAAATCAGCCATTCCGTAATGGTACTGAATCAGCAGTCAGATCACACTCGCTATACTGGATGATGTCCATGGGAGCCTGATGGCCTGTAATATATGACATTAAATGACCAACATGATATATAGAATGAAAGTGGCTCAGGGGCCATCTGCAAATGTAACCCATTCAGGCCCTGAAACGTACACAGCAGTCTTGCATATCATGGGTTAAAGAAATTCTGCTCTGGTTCCCCAGGGGTTGTGTCCATGAGCGGAACTAGGGCTGGTTATATTTAAATTATACCCAGCTCATCTCTGATAGCGCAGACCTGTAAAACTTTAATGGGATCCCCAGAATAGATGCCGGTGTTTAACACGCTGGTTGTCATAAACATGGAGCCGGCAGCATTCTAGAACCAGAGGAAAAATACATAAAATGCATAATATAACCCTAGGCGTGAAATTCATAGAGTCGTGAGGCTGTGCTTTATACCTAGTCCTGATTCCCAAGGGGTTACCCTGCAACTGCACTCAGCAGGCATGGGAGAACTCATCAGAGGGGTGACCTTAAACTCAGCTAACACTACACAAGCGTGCGCTCACACCCAAATAACAGTGCACAAGGGGATACTCACACTGCTGTTGTCCCCACCAGTCCAGTGGACCATAGCCTGGTTGTGTGCTGAGTCCCCAGTCAGGGGGAAGCTGGTGCTGCTGAGTCTGAGTTCCTCTGATCTGGCTCTGCTAAACCTCCCTTCTTCTCTGGACCCTTTGAGTTCAGACCTTTTGACCTTCTGCCCATCCCCTGGGTAAGGGTCTTCCTGGCTGGGGTCAGAAGGCAGCATTATCTCCTTGCCCCTCACTCCAGCCTGCTCTCTTTTCACCCTGCTTACTTTTTGTGTAGCTCTGTGTCCCCTTGGTCCAGAATTTGGCTTGTGGACCCCCCTAACATTGCCATCTCTGTTGGTGGGGCTTGCAGGTGTCTCCCAGCTGCTAAACCCTCTTCTTGGCTCATGGCCACCATGAATATGCTTCTTTAAGACACTGGGCTGCTGGGCATCCTCCTCATCTTCATCCTCCTCCTCACCCCCACTTGAGTTCGGAAGAACTTCTCTTGCAATCCTCCGCTGATCCACCCCACTCAGTGGCTGCGCTACTCCGCGTTCTATCTGCCGAATTCGGGCGTGACAGAGTCTACAAGTGATGTCCCCGCTGGTGGGAGTCCAGAGCAGAAGACAGACCCAGAAAAGCCCCAGCACCCTGGCTGAGATGCCTCCTAATCTCCTCTCCATCATTGGGTTGGATGTTGTCTCCTCTACAGTCTCATCTGCTGCTGGATCCTTTTTGTTTATTAAAAAAGAGAGAGCTTTTCGGTTAAAGTGCTGAAGGTTCCACAATGTGATCAAGTGAGCCCCCACATGGGGAGGACCTGAACTGAAGCCGAATGTTAGGAGCCCACCATGCGAACTCACAGCATTTCACTTGGAACGTGCGATCTCCTGGAGAACCATGGATCCAGACGTAGCATCCTCAGCCACCCCAGCTCAGGTTCTCATCAGATCCCAGCATCTCCCACGCAGCCTCTGGAAGCCTGAGTGAGTGTGCAAGCCTACAGCATGAGTGTCCAAGCCTAAAGGGTGAGTGTGCAAGCCTACAGCATGAGTGTCCAAGCCTAAAGGGTGAGTGTGCAAGCCTACAGCATGAGTGGGCTAGCCTGCAGGGTGAGTGTGCCAGCCACCAGCTTCAGGGTGCAAGCACAGTTCGAGTGTGCAAGCCTGCAGACTGAGTGGGTCCAGAGTTGAGTCCCCTTTGGCTGAGTGCAGCCCTGGTAGCCCTGAGTGAAGGTGCAATCCTATGGGCTATGAGGTGAGTGAAGAGTTAAATCCTCCAGTTTCGGTGAGTGAAGAGTTAAATCCAGCAGGCTGTATCACTGAGCACTGCACACAGCAGAATAAAGTGATCCTGGGAGTGCAGCAGCTGAAGGAGATGTGGGCAGGATCTTTTAGGTACCAGGTCCCCCCTCACTGGTGTCATCACTGGGAGAAGAGCAGCTCCAGCCCCCAGCAGCAGACATCTGGAGTCAGGCATGGAGAGCAGCCCCCCAGGTGCTTGTCTGCCCCTCCATGCTGGAGGCTTGAAGCTGCCTGACTGCATGGACCTCAGGGAGACTGGCACTTTCTGGGAGGGCTGGTCTTCCCTTTCAGTAAATGGGGGTGAGGGTGGCACACAGAGGCTTTTAACCCTTCACTGCCAGAGAGGTATCAGGATTCTGCCAGGAGATGTATTGGATGTAGTAAAAGAGGGATAGGCTAACTGTAAAGGGTTAATGAAGAACTGCTTCACTCTGGAAGGAAAAACCACAATCCCAGATCTATCTATCTATCTATCTATCTATCTATCTATCTATCTATCTGTTATCTGTCTGTCTATTATTATTATTATTATTGTTTTATATAGCGCTATCAAATTCTGTAGCACTGTACAATGGATCTATCTATCTATCTGTCTGTCTGTCTGTCTGTCTGTCTGTCTGTCTGTCTAAGCTTCTTACCCCTAGCATGTTATTTACCTTCCTGTTATGATTTGTTCGCTCTAATTGTTCCTATAGAATTACAATGTTGCTGTCTGCACTTTTATTTACAAACAGCAATCTATTAGTGCCTGTTTTGTGTCACGTGACAATTAAAAGTTCCACGGACAATTATGAATAAGAGCTGATTTCGCGTAATTAAATAATTATTTCTGGGAAGGGTTTGAACTTTCAGCAGTGCTAGGAAAAGATGTTTCTAAAGCTGGATTTACTTAAAAATGTTGAATTTGGCAGAGTTAATAGATCGGCTCCTCCGGTGTTTGTTTTTTTTGTGCTTTTCCCCAACACAAGCAATTCAGACCTATTACAAAACCTGTTACACTCTTTGTAATAGTGCAAAAAACAAAAGGGGCCGAAGGGCCATTGCCCAGGGGCTATTCTTATTGATAAATTTGGGCAGTGCAAAAAGCTGTGTATTTTACTTGCAGTTCCCAATACTGCCACCAGGGTGCCTAGTGTCACAATACCTTCATATAACAGTTACACCAAGCCTGTATCCTTTCTGTGCTCCTCTTTTAGGCAAGTATTTATTAAACAGAACCTGATAATGCGCATTGAACATTGTAATCCACGCCAAATGTTTTGAGACACTACATTATTAGAAATCTAGGTTCGCCTCACACCCTGAGCTTGACCTCCCCTGCTTTCTATCAGCCATTAAAGCCCACGGGGGGGGAATGGCGCGGTTGAGACATTTTATGTGACCTATTGATAACTTTTTGTTAACTCAATAAGACATTGAGAGAAAAAAGATATTTACAAACATTCATAAACCTGACATAAAAAGTAACCACTGTATCCTACACGGAACTCTAGGGCTAATATAGTTAACTCAGAAGGGGTTAATTCCCCAACGTATTAGTGTCCTTGCAGAGTACAAGACAAACCTGTAATAAGAGATAATATTATGTATGGATCAGATACACATCCCCCCCACACACTGTTATTACTGCCATTGTGGGGGACCCCCGGCCCCGACCGGCCACCCACACTCAGAAACTGCAAAAGGCGAATCCTTCTGGTCCACGGAAACCACTGCAGAACGTCCTCCTTCGCTTTACGCACCTCAGCAAGCGATGAATTTCGCCATCTAGCGTAAATCCTTTAGAGAAGATGAATAACCCATTCTACGCCGGAGACAAACAATGCCAGAGAGATTCAAGATCCTCACATCGAAGATATAAAAGCATTGGGTTTTTGGGGGTTAAACAAACAAATATTTGCCACCAAGTAGCCAACGAATGGTTATAATTAATGAGTATACCAGTGGGTATAACACAGGACCATTTTGTTACCAGTGTTACTGATACATTAGGTTAATATTTGTGCCCATGCGCAAACAGCTCCCCCTAGCTTCAAGGCTGGACATTGCAGCCAGATAATCTTAAATGGACACAGCAGCCATTATGAATATATATATGATAGACGATTGGTCCCTTTCCATGGGGTCCCCGTTCTACAGAATCCCTCGTGCCGAAAGGACCCCCATTTATTTGACAGAGCGCTTTCCTGCCGTTGATTGGCTGCATAGTTACCTTTCTCGTTAAGACAGAGAAAACTATTATTTTTACCCTACTTGGAAAGAGCCCTTTACAAATACATTTATTATTATTATTATTATCATTATTATTATTAATAATAATAATAATATCTATTTTTTTTATACCTAATGTAATATAATATTCAGCAGAAAAAAGTTGGAGAAAATGCATTTCTTGCTGTTTTTATACACATCATTTGGGCTTTTAGGGCAGAACCCTGCGATCCCCTCATACCCAGCAAACATTCCGAGCTCCCAGAAAAGAGGGGCATCGGGGGAGGAAAATGGGCCACATGGGAGGAGGGAGATGCATTAAAGGAGGAGAGAGGGGCATTAGGGGAGAAGAGAAGGGGCATCTTCGAGGAAAGAGAGGCATCAAAGCCCAAAGAGGGACTTATCCTCCTGAAAAGGGACAGCTGGGAGTTATGCGCAACGTTTCCATTTTTTAACCCCTTAAGGACAATGGGCGGTCCCTAAACCCATTGAAAGCAATGCATTTTGAGCCCGTACGTGTACACCGGTCAGCATGGTCAGTGCTTCCGAGACACAACTCTCAACCTCATGCAAATCACAAGCTTCTGCATCGGGTCTTGCGCAATCCCCATCCACCACAATCCATTGGATGATATAAATTATTATTGAGATTATGATTCATTTATAAAGGGCCGAGATATCCCCTATTCCTACACTATGGGAAATGACATTTTTTCCGGGAGGATAATTGGTCCCCTGCCTCCCAGGCCAGCCTCGACTGGCAGCCATTATTAATAATGCCTACATTTAATCAGGATTTCTCCAGATGAAGTTCACCCACGGGTCCCTTGATAGATTTCCTTTCAATAACGGCAAAAAAAGTACTTTGTCGCAGCTGATGTACTAACGATGTGTAATCTGGGGAATATCACACGCTACAGCTGGAAGGAAATACCGGGTATTTAAATAGTTAAGTCATCCCACAGCACTGCGCATGCACATGGTGCCCTAGGGTCAGCAGGTGCCCCCCGTTTTAAACAGGACAGTCCCTTCACTGAGGTTTCAGTTCCTAATTTCTATTGATCCGCTAAAACCTGTTAAAGTTAAAACCAAAATGCTTTTTTTTTATTTTATTTTTATTAAAATGCAAAAAAAAAATATTTATCCTGATCAATTGAATTATTTTAAATTACAGAAAATTAATTGAGTTATATGAAAAAAATGACCACCAGCCAGGAACACTGACTGTGATAATAAAAAAAAGAAGTACTTAAGTCACTGCATGTTTATATTCCCTCATTGTAATAACCTCTACTGGAAGACCACTCCACGTACCCACCACCTCCTAAGCAAACATCATTATAAGGAGCTAGTTTACTATTCCATGCTTTTTCTTTATGAAGTCCATCAAGATTTAAATGATTGATTACCATGTCTTGCGGAAATTTTTAGGTCTTCTTTTCATTTTTCTGCCATAAAATATTCTAATCGCACTGCCACCTAGAGGACAGCTACAGTCATGACATTTATGGGAAAAATGAATTTTAAATGAACGTTCTGATTTGCCGCGATGTTCCCTGATTTGCCGCGTGTACACTCTGTATACAAAGGTGACTTATTTTAACGTCATTCTTCAAAGATCGGGCTATTATAAATACACCAATATATATACAATCTGATAGAATTTGATTGACAGGAAGTTTTTTTAATTGTAAAAAGTAACGGTAAAAATCACAATTCAAAGAAGGCAATATGGTGCCCATGACGTAACTTTTGATGAGGTTTATACCGTTTATGCCGTTATACCTGCAAAGGGGGGACCAACTTCATATTAATGTCTATGTATCTAGAATGTGATGTCATCAAAGTCCCTGCTGGTGTAATGGTCAGGCGTCCCAATACTTTTGTCCATATAGTGTAGAAACATAGAATTTGTGGCCAGATAAGACCCATTCAGCCCTTGGGCATGACTTATATTATGCATTGCCTTATAACAGATGGAATCATAGTAACATCCCGTCGGTTGCTATGGTGATAAAACCACTTTTGATTAATTTAATTACTATATTTATCCATGCCTTCCTGACCACCATACCTGTGTCAAGGAAGGACTTGTAGGGATGGTGAACATCTGGCTCAATAAATGCTCTCTTGTAGCTCTGCTGTCGGAGTCCCTAAGGGGCAGTAGACGCCTAGACGGTGGATCGTACCCAGGGGTAGGCAACATTTCCATGGCAAGGTTTCTAAGAACATCATTAGACTGCCCACCACAGACCCCGGTAAATGTCCACCATGAGCAATGTTGGTGACTTCTACCCCTGGTCATACCCCGGAGGCATCAGAGATTGATGTCCTTCGAACCCCCAGACTCCTGTTTCTTTTCTAGACATCCCACCGATGTCCACGATAACCCATAAATAACACCATCATATTCACACCGTCCGTCTGGTTCTGGAATACGTCAGGGATTTGTTTATTAACAACTTCATCTTCACAGATAATTTCCTGCTCGGAATCTCCTTCCAATTGATCTTCGCAGATTAACTTTTAAGTGCAAATTGCGTTGAAATAAAGATTATTATTGCAGCGATCCAGATGAATGATGGGCTTCAGACGGCTCGGGAGGTTGAGATGGAGACGCATTCTTTACATTATATTTTATAGTTCTTTATGGAACACGAAGCGGGTAAGATTTTGGACTTTGTGCCCTAATTGGCTCGGCCTCATCCCCATCCGGATCGTTGGCTTTCATTAATGTGGGTCGGATTTGGTGGTTTGGCATTCATATGGAAACTTCCTGCGAGCCGGGCATTTTTAGGACATTTCTGGAAGTGCTGCATATCAGTAAGATCCTAAATCTACAGAGCCTACAAAGAATTCATAGCACAGGGACAAATATTTTCCTGGTTGAGCATAACCCCCGGCTGTATACAGTAATATAACCCCAGCGCTGTATACAGTAATATAACCCCAGCGCTGTATGATAATATAACCCCCAGCGCTGTATACAGTAATATAGCTTAGCTGTATACAGTAATATAACCCCAGCGTATATGCAGTATCTCGCCCCCAGCACTGTATACAGTAATATAACTGGCTGTGTACAGTAATATAACCTAGTGCTGTATACAGTAATATAACTAGCGCTGTATACAGTAATATAACTGGCGCTGTATACAGTAATATAACCCCAGCTCTGTATACAGTAATATAACCCCCAGCGCTGTATACAGTAATATAACCCCCAGCTGTATACAGTAATATAACCCCCAGCGCTGTATACAGTAATATAACCCCCCAGCGCTGGTGAGAAAAACCTGGTTTTATCTCATTTTGTTCCAATAAACTCCCTTTATCTGCAGATCTGGAGCCGCCGTTGCTGTCAGTCATTTGATATTTTGGGTGACTTTCCCGGCTCAAACACCACACTGGGATGATGCTTTATGGCGATGCTAATGAAGTCCTTTCATCCATAGACTTTCATTGCTGAAACTGTCAAGTTGGGTGATTAGGACTGAGCCATTCTATTGTTCCCCACAGGCAGTATGATAAGGAGTCGGGGTGTTTAGTAGATCGGGGGTCAGATAACGGAGTGAGAACCTCATACAAACGGCTGATATGCAGCTTCCTGAGAACATATAAGGGGCCAAAAAACCCAGCAAAATATTTTTGTAAACTTGATTTTGATTCCAGTAATACAAATAGTAGGAGATCCTCTTTACCGCTGGGATTACTCTGAAACCCAAACATTTTGTGACCCTGGACCATGTATAAGGACCGCTGGGACGCGGTGCCCCTCTTCCAAACATGTAAATTGGGGGGGGCACGTGTTTCTTTAACGAAGTGTTGCCCAATCTTGCTCGACAAAGGGGTTTTTACAGTAAAAATACCGCTGTAAGAATCCCCCGCCCCGCTCCTCGCCCCGGAGGAGACGTTTAATTACTTCTGACACGGATTTTTAATCTGTTCTTCTTGTTCCCTCCTTATTTTCCAAATCCGCGATGTGAATGCTGATGGAGGGATAATCCGTCCTCGCCTGTTATTACCAGTCATAGAAACCTGAACTCTTCCAACCATCATCATAAAACATGAAAGACATTACTTTTTACTTTTTCCTCCCCTTCCATTCTGCATAAAAAAGAGGAAAAAAAACCTCACCCCTTCTCCGTTTACCGGGGGGGGGGGGGTTAGAGTTAATTAAAGCAGATTTAAACATTTCTCCCACCCTTGTTGTTCAAAACACCGTCCCTCTTTGGGGCAAGAAGAAGAATAAAGAGGATTCCTGAGCATGAAACGAAGGAAAGCTTGTATTTAACCTCTTAATTTGCCAATAAAAGTTTCGCCCGTATATTATAAGCGTGATTTCTTTGTTAAAATGTCTTACTTTTGTTATTTTTATAGACATCGCGTCGTACTGTTCTGGATTTACTTTATTATTGCCTATTTAATGAGGTCGACTTATCTCCCCAATTAAGGTGATGGTAATAGGTGCAATATTTCTATCAATATCAACAGAATTAGGAGCGTCTCGCTGGTGGATAAAAGTCCTCGCTCGTTACGTTCAACTTTGCTAATGACTCTTCTTCTTTGGAATATAACGATCCGTCGTTACAGAGAATTTCTCATTAATTAACAGCATGAGATAGGAAATCGCGCTTGCTTCAGCTGTGACTGTAACAAGCGATTACATATCAAAGAAACATGGTTTGTGCTGCGGTAGTCCTGATCCTGGACTTATATCCCCCAAAAATCACAACTATGTGTTAAAAAGTTAAAAAAATGAGTGGAGCAAAACATGACATCATTGCTTCCTAGATTTAAAAAAAAAAATTATATATATATTCATATAATATATATATATATTATATTATTATATATGTTATAACATTAATATATATAACATATATTAACATAATATATATAACATATAAGGTTATACAAAATATATATAACATATATTATACATAATATATATAACATATATTATATCTAATATATTAACATAATGTTATATATATTAATAGTAATGATATATAATATAATATATAATACATATATTAATATAATAATAATATATAATATTATATATATTTTAATATATAAATATATTATATTATATATTATAATATATTTATATAAATATATTTTTATAATACAAAAATATATAAATATATATATTATATATTATAATATATATATAAATTATGATATATTTATATAAAATATATTATATTATTATATTTATTATATATATTAAATAAATATATAATATATATTATATATATTATATATACAAATATTATATAATTAGTCAAAGAGAAAATGGAGTCTTTGATTTTTTTTATTGGCCCAGCATAGAAAAAAAAGTGTAAAGTTACATATGCTTTCAGGGCCACAAACGTCTCTTCTTCAGATGGAAGCTAATGGAAGCATTCCACCCGAAGAAAAGACCTCAGAGTTCCCAAAAGTTTGTGATATTACGTCTTTTTTTTACAATGTGATATTTTTAAAATATATTAAACGATTAGTTAATTGTAAATAGTATCACAAGCAATTTGAAATTAATATAAAAATTGTTCTATATTTATTTATTATTTATTTTTTGGCTGTTAAGACTGCACAAGCCCGCCCAATCGTTACCCAACTAGATACTCCGAGTGGTATAAAACCCTGAGCAAATAATGTATTTTAAATGACAAATCTTTCGCTATAAATCTGAGTCGGATCTCTAGACATCAAGGTGAATTGGGCTTCGGGGGATTACAATCATTTCGCTCACGGTATTGATTCCTTCTTTTTTTATTTATTTATTTTTTTTTACTTTACCCAAGATAACCTGATTTATCACCAGCGACATCTCTTATTTATTGCGTAGTCTTACTGAAGACTCGGGAAAGATCTGTCTTATTCTTTAACACCACGAATGACTGTTAAAATCTTTCTTTTCTGGAAAACGTAAAAATACAGCAGACGAGCCGCACCAAATATTCATCTGATTTCGATTTTTCTTCTTTTCACTCACTTTACATTTTGTTAAATGATTAAATTTAACTATTAATATTTTTAAGAGCATTGTTACTTTACAGCATTTTTCTCGGCCCTGCCTAAAACATATGTTCCCTGCTTGAATTCAGGTGGCTAATAATAACGGGTCAGGGTTTCCGTGAGCAGCGGAATTCCGATGGGCTAGTTAAGGGTTAATATCTCAAGAGTCTCGGGGTCGGCTAATTCAGGTACGGAGATGAAGGCCGTGGCTCTATTGGCCAGTGGCCCCCTTGGCATTTCCTGGCAGTGCCTCCTTAGGCCTAAGCAAGGGACCCATGGAGGACTGTACCGGATTCGGTGAGTGATCCTTTTAACCAGCTCATTGACCCCGTGGTGCTACAGTTTACTAGACCTGCCACCCTAGGCCAGATAGGCCGCTGCTGCCTGGTGTGCGAGAATGCCACCTGTCACCGGGATATGATGTCATATCCTGCCACTCAACAGCATGGACACCAGAACAGAAGGCTGGTGTGGCCCTTACTGCGAAGAAATGTCAAGGGGGCCAGTGGCATTGAGGGCCACAAGGGTTAAACTGCATGATATTTACATGCTAAACCAAAAAAAGTGTATGGAACGTGATCAGAAGTCTATATTTTCAGTAAAATGGCAGGAAATTGGTTTATAAATTTGAATTGTGTAAATAAAAATCGTTGTTTCTGTTCTAAATGCCATTATCGGGTAAAAATTCTGGTATAGCCACACCCCTAGCCACACCTCTAAGCACACCCCCTAAAACAAAGAAGCCCTTTTTTGGTCATCATTGAAATATATCAGATCGCTCGTTATAAATAGCCCCCTTTTTGTCTGTTTTTTTTAGTCGGCTGTCATTCGGCACTTGCTAATATTTTTTTTTTCACTATTCAAAAACGATTGATTTCAGCAGGAAAATTCATTTTCTGGCAGTTTAAGTAAATTGTGTCACATAAAATGTTAGAAAAGGCTGAAAAGCTGATTTTAAGTTTTTTTATTTTTGAGTAGGAAATATAAATTCTGAGCATTTCAGCTCAAAACTATAGTTCAAGTCATGCAAATGCGCTACAGGTCATAGTTATTCATAGAAAGGAACCTGGGAGCCGCGAATGTATTTTTCATCAGTTACTTGGTAAAACGGAATGCGATCTAATATAATGCATCGCCGAACAATAATAATATTTAGGTAAATGCGCCCCCACTTCTTTGTGAAATATAGCGTTTCCTTAATCAAAAAAAAAGTAGGTTAGGGTGAGACACCGTTAAACTCCCATTACTCTCAGACAACTATTCTTCCCATTTAAAACAAGGATGTTCCTCCAACAGACTGAAAGGGGCAGCCATGTGACCCCCACACACCCATTCGCTCTTCCGTACCCTCTTACCTCTCTTGCAGATTTCACTGGTCCGGGGTCCTGCTGAGCAGCTCTGGGGCCGCCTAATGCTGGCCCGCAGGTTACGTCTGTGGCAACCGCCCAGGGGAAGCAGGAAAAGAGTATCTTTGCACAGTGTGCCCCCACACACCCATTCACTCTCCTGTACACTCTTACCTCTCTTGCAGGTTTCACTGGACGGGGGTCCTGCTGAGCAGCTCTGGGGCCGCTTAATGCTGGCCCGCAGGTTACGTCTGTGGCAACCGCCCAGGGGAAGCAGGAAAAGAGTATCTTTGCACAGTGTGTGAGCTCCACGGCGGTAAGCTGCGGGCCCGCGTTAGGTGGTCATTGGGCTACATTGACATCCGCTCGGCCGGCCCTCAAACCACCGGGCACCCAGGGCGGACCATCAACCCCCTCTTCGTTCCCTTTAGGTACTCTACTGGGGCATAGACAACAGGTTACATCCGTAAATATTGTCTATTCATAAATTCCTGTTAGACTCCCTGACTCCATTGTTTAGATGCAGCGGGGTAACTAATATAATCATCCACAAGTCACTTGTTATAAACTTAAATACATAATAATCTAGAATTATTGTCAGTAGGGTGCGTCGTGTCGGAAAGCACTTCTGACGGACGTATCAATTTAGCGGCCGAGTCGAGCGCTTTTCAAAAATGTAAAGTCAGTCATTTGTTAAATAAAAGCAACGCTTCAACGGTAATGGACGTTTTCGGCATAGAAAGGATGGAAAATTATTATTTGCAGCATCAAGTGATTATAGGCCGTGGGTATTGGCGAAAGTCTTCAGAAGAACGAGGGATTGTTGCACTAAGAATGAGTTACCCTGGGGCAGGGGATGAAGAAGATGTCGTAGATGGTCTGCTGGCTCCAAGCCTATGCGTTACATTCTTATTCCAGCTTCTGTATCCACCACTCCAAAAGGTTCCATTCCAGTCCAGAAGACAAGACGTCCACTTTATTTGTGGATGTGGTTGTGGACGTGTTCAGCGTTCTTCTAAAGATCAAATAAGAGTTAATCTTCTAACAGAAGACCGGTAGAAACCTCTGTTCCTGATAGAAAACAAGCTTTGTTTTAATGTTTGCTTTGATGCTTCGCTCTGTTACACTTAATGCTTCTTAATTAAGTTCTTCCCATTGGATCAGAGCGTTCGCCAAGCCAAAACGTGGACTTTGATGTAGAGTTCGAGAAGCCTGCTGTGAAACACGCACCGCGGAGACGGTAAGATCCGGAACCCCCTATGAATGCTGTCTATATTTTTATCTATTATTCTAATTAATGAGAAATTACGAGAAATATTCTTCGGAACTCAAGGTTTCAGTAACCTGCTTACAGCATCATATTTGTAGCCAGGGCCAGGCTATTCCAAGAAGATGACCAAAGATGGCCTACGTTCAGGGCTACCTTGGATATCATGCAATGATGAACAGGTCACTAAATTGAATGAAAAACACCCAAAATGAAATGGAAATCTCCTTTGACCTCTGCGTAGGTCACATGTCTGCACCTGATGATCAAAAGGTGTTGCATATGATAACTGATGGCACAACCATCCCCGGTAATGTAAAGACAGAAGTCTTGGCAGCTGAAGGCATCTACCACAGCTTCTGAACGTGGAAGGAGAGTTGGGGCAAATGCCTGTCATCTGAAGAAGATACCTTTAAATGCCAGAGCACATGATGTAGGTCATTTGTCCTTCGAGATAAAGGCTTAAAAGTTGAATATTTAAATTTCTCCTTTAAACCGTGAAGGAAAACAGAACTTACCTAAGTTAAGAAGACAGCGGTGAACCGGAGAGGTTCTCATCACAGGTGTTTTTTTGAAGGTTTTGCAATGAATGCCAATGAGAAGACAAATGCTTGAGAACATCCCTGGTACTTTCAAAAGGAACATTTCATGCCAAGCCTTTGACAAGAATATTTGAAACAATTCACACCGAGGTGCCTTCGCGTGACCCAAAATGGAACGAGCTCCTCCGGCGGAATGAAATGTTCTGATGGAAACTTTTTAAAAACTCTTCTCCAAGATGAATTTTATAGATCATCTCGAGAAATGACCAATCATCCACAAAAGGTCGCCATTCTCTGACCTAATCAATACGCTGACCATCTCGGTATCGTTATCATTTGGGACAGTTTGGAAATGTGTTTTCTAGACACATTGTCTGCTGGATTTAATTTTTTTTAGTGTTCTCTATGAAAAGTGAAACTTTTTTTTTTTTTATACTTTTCTTTTAGGTTCTACAATAGTTGGTTCATCTTCTTTGTAATGACATGCGTGAGACGGAGCCAATGTTCTATGTTACCTGCCGACGAGGCGGAAAGGCTGTGACCCAACCAAAAAACTGATTTATGTTAATAGCAGCCAAAAAATGCATTGTTTTGAACCAAAAATCTACATTGGAAGCAATAGAAAATCAGCGGAGTATTAAGGTAGATTAATTGATACATTGTTACACGTACATCCCAAAACATAATAAACGGTCTATGACCCACAAGACCTGTGCTCATAAAAATAATAAAAAAAACTTCAATGCCCCATGCATTCTATACCGTGTTTTATCCGATGACACACGGACTGTACCATTAAAGTCACTGTGCTACTCCTATATGAGAAATACATTCACAGGCTCTTCCGAAAAGATGACTTGTTATCCAATCATTTATTTTAATGAGTATCCCAACATTTGGCCCATAAATGTAATTATTATATATATTTTTTAGAACTTTATCGGCAGCAAAACAAATGCATTAATTAAGCAAGAATAAAGGTTGTAATGAGCTTCTGCCGTGGTAATGACTCGCTCTAATGTCGTCTAGAATAGTTCATTTGATCTTATTAAACACACAGAGGTTTACATGCGGAAACAGGACAGGTTTGCTAAATACATTTGCAGCTTGTTGTAGCTGAACCAACATGGGCTCAAGCTAGTCTCCTGCTGAACACACGGCTCGGCTCAGCTCAGGAAGGAGGTCTAACCAGGGCTGAGCTAGGCCTTTTGGTCTTTTCTTTATATTGGGCTCCAGACTGGTTGGCGTATGCCTTGGTGAACTAGTGTTGACCTCTAGATACACTTGGTCACCAAGAAGACTTGAGGTCTTCTCAAATCCAGATGTCCCTGAGCTGCTGGTGCTCCTTCCCCCCACCCAGTACATACGCAGACTGTACCTTTTATCATTAAATGTCCTCATTGGGGGAAAAAACTTAGTTAAAGAGCCTTAAATTAGGTTGTGTCTCGGACGTGCGTTTTTAAAGTGCCACGGTGCCAGCGACTAAGGAAATTAACACTCGGACTGTGAAATGTCAAGAGCAGATTGCAGATTTCCGAGCCTTGTAAAAGCCGAGAGCTTTGAAGGAGACGCAGGAGGCTTTGAGACGGGCTTTGTGGTTGGAACCAGAATGTAATTGAAGTGAGAAATGCATGCGTGATACATTTCCCTTTTTTTTTCCCACACTGGGTTGTAGGTGTCAGGGAGCTCGGTGATCCTCCTCGTGTGATTAAGCCGAGAATAGCCAAATATTTCTTTTACAGGTCAAGATCTTAAAAGACACTGAAATAAAACATGAAATATGCAGTCGCTGGGATAGAAGTAAGTGACCCCCATAATAATAGAATGCGCCCCTCGAAAACCGCCACTTCTGGAATTATAATGGGAGAGAAGGCGGGAGAAATATCTCCTCCAGCCACAGATAATAATAAAGGTAGAGGATCGGATTTCATATCCCCAAATCTTTTCTGTGTCCCTGTGTAGGAGGACCACTTCCCGTTTTTTTTGGTATCATATTTAATTCTTTGGGGATCTCATGAGGTTCACACCAAGTATAAAGGTAAATCCAGATGTGGACCTCGGTGCCTACATGGATTCCGGTTAGAACCCAATGATGAGGCCAATCAATCAATCAATCAATGATTTTTTTAATGTGTTTTTGGTCTTTTGATGAAGATTGAGTGAGTAAGCATCAGAGAAGACTTGAGGCTGAGTAAAGATAGGAAGCCGGAGCTATGGCATTAGGTCCCTGGTTCCGTTGGGACTCAATGCGCTTTACCAGTGATGGCCAACTGCTGGTGGTGGGTCTTTTGGGAAGAGCCCAAGAAGCTCTGTTCCTCCTTTGGCTTAGGCCTCGGAGTCACGGAGTGGACTGCATATACGCCTTGCGGGCAACGCACTTCCCACACTTGAGTGATACCAACTCGACCATGAGAATGTCGATATGAGAACTGCACACACATCTCGATGAGACACCATGACAAGAACATGGCATGGCCAAGGCCATCACGTTCTGCAAGGAGTCTTTTTATGACCTCACACAGAAGGTGCCATAGAAGAAGACCACGCGCCCCTGGAAAGGCTAAATGTTTTTCTACGGTATAACGCGTTGCTTCTTCGCACTTCGCGTTACTTTTATAGAACGTACAGAAGTTCCGTCGCTGTGTGGACTTGGTTAAGCTGTTGATGTTTGTGTTCTGCGCTGAGTCACAGTTTGCCTCCCTTTGGAAAACGTTTATAAGCAGCAGATGGTGCAAAAAACATTCAGCCTACTCTGGATCTCAGGAAATTTAAATTTGTTTAGGAAAAAAAAGAGAAGATATGACATCATTATACAAATACAAATACAAACGGGGACAGCACCGGCCGCCCTCTGACGGCCTCTTCATTAATAGAGCAAGAGGTCGTCCATTCAGACTCAAAGAAAGGAATTTTCACCTAAAACAGCGAAAGATGTGGGCCGGAGAGTATATTATATATATAATATATGCTTAGAGCGCTCGAGACAAACCAAAAGTGGGAATTGGCCCTCTCTCCTCCCCCTGATGCCCCTCTTTTCTAGGAGGTCAGAATGTTTGCTGGGTATGAGGGGATCGCAGGGTTCTACTGCCCTAAAAGCCCCGATAATTAATGGGCACTTGTAGGAACTTCTCCCCTACTGCCCATTGTAGGGGGGGGCAGAGAGAAGGGGCAAGGGCTACGCATGCACAGAGATGGGGCTACCGCCAATTACACCTCAAATGGAAGAGATGAAGATTAGAAAAGAACCTGGACAGGGAGTGGGGACAACCAGACGATGTTCGCTTGGCCGTTTACTGGACAACTGCATATTTACCAACTTTCCATTTCCCAGCACCAGTTTATTTGCGTGCAAAATGATGTCATCAGTGGGTCTTCACAATATAGCTGGGATGGGTCATGACATCATTTCCTGCTCTTTCCATGTTATCAGGATTGCGTCATGGAATGTTTTTTTCTCCAGCTCCGTGTCTTGTGTGCCGTAGCCGCCCGCAGTCCTGCAAGGCAAAAGAAACGTAAGCCTGGTTGTCAGGAATGTCCAAAAACTATTGGAGACTGGTGGCAGCTATGCCGTTATTTTGAAAAAAAATAAATAAAAATTAAATATTTTGTAGTCGCACAAAAGGGCTGCAAATGCCAGAAATATCAGAATCGCCTCGATTATCTGTCGAGGTCGTGACTCGAAGTCTCGTTTCATTCACTCGTATTTTTCTCTCTGAAATTGTTTCTCATCTGTTGCCAATTGGCGGCTACTTATCTGGCTGTTATGTCGGCTCGGAAATCTATTCCTCTTGTCGTCGGAGTTAATATAGTCAGAAAGACAAATACCGGCGGCATCAGGCAGGCGCGGGGCTCGGCGATAACGGAGCTTCATTACCTCTTGTAAGAGCAAAGTTTATGATTGTAGCTGAAGTGGGTATGTAAAGGGCGACAAACCCAGCAAACACCGGGGCAACCGTGTCATGGAGACGGAAAGATTTATTTATTTTTACTTAAAATGAGCAAGAAATATGAATTCTTAAACCATAAGGACATTTTTCTGAGAGGGTGGTGGGTAAGCGGAAGAGCCTCCCAGCAGAAGTGGTAGAGGGTAATACAGTGAGGATAGTATTTTTATCAATACATTTAATAATAAATAATACATTTGTATTTTATTAACTAAGATTATATTATAATAATTATTATTATAATGTAATTTAATTATATAAATAATGAATAGTAATTTGAATCCAAATTGAGCAAAACTGTACAATAGGTTTAAATAAATGTAATTAAATTACACTTCATTAAAAATAATGAAATCAGGACACAGGGGTTGTGTTAATGGCCTATGAAGTATATATTTTTTAAATGCTGCATGTTGTTGGGTGCCAAGGGGGTGCATAGTGATTTTTTTTTTACCCCCCCGAGGGTGATGGGTTGGCGGGTTAGGGTTTAAGTACTGTTAACCCTCTCCATCCCACACACTATGTGATGGAGGGAGGGGAGAGGTACGGATAGGCTTGTGTCGATGGAAAAGGTTAACTTTGCTGTAATCCCCCCATCCTAATTAACAGGGGGTGGCGGTGGGTGACATAGGTGGGTTTTATGCCCCCCAAGGGCATTGGATAAGGGGCAATATGGCTCCCATAAGTTTAGCATGTGCACAGGCTGGTGGGTGGGGGGTGTATAGGTGGGCTCTATTCTCCTTACAGGTTATTATCCCCTGCTGCGCATGCCCACCCCCTTTGGTTAACAGAATGACCAATGAGAGGAATGCCAATTTGCATTCATTCGCATACACACTGCGCTTGAACGGCAGCGATGCTAGTTTGAGTGACACGCTACCTCCCAAGCTCCACCCCCCAGCATTCTCATTCGCCAGGATGTAGAAGCTGGGAGGTACCTATCATACACGGTTAGGTGACATTTACGACCACAAATTTTACGAAAGAAAAAAATGCAGATTCCGGGGTTCTGCTTTTTACTTTTTTTTTTTTAAAAATCAAAAAAAACCCTGAATATTAAAGTCCTTCTGTAAAGCGGAAATCAATCAGAAGATTTTACTGCCCTCCCCCCGAAACTGCAAATCAAGGCGCTGAACTATATGTGAACTTTCCCCTAATCAAATGAAATCGAAGAGAGGAGGAACAATTATAAGCGGCGCGCTTTTATTATTGGTCTGAGTGATGGCGCGATAGAAACGGCAGCCGCGCCGGAGATTTAAAACCGCGAGATGTTTGTAATTCGGAGAAACGAGAGACTGCGGAGGGCTTTATCATAATTCCCCATAAATCAGATTTTAATGACAAATTCAATTCCCCGGCCGAGTCTTCCTTATTTACTCCGCTTTTATAATAACTTCTAAGGTCTTTTTTTTTGTTATACGGCCACGCCATGTTTCTACGGCGATGAATTATTTTTATTGCATTATTAGTTTTTTTGGGAGGATGGTATCCCCGGGCAACAAATTCACGGATTTACTCCGACGGTCAATAAGGGTAAAAATAATGACATTTTATATCCATATGTTTTTCTGAAGCACCATACTGATAAACAAAAATCAGAAGACAACTTATACCCCGGATTTTTGGGGGATCAAACAGAAACGCTGCCCCCTATAGGGGTGGCTGAGCAGTGGCAACAATGCGAGTAGTCATAGGTAGGGCACTAAGTTGGTGGAACCAAGTGGGGATTGAGCTGGGCAACCCCGGCATGGAAATAAAAGAACTGCCCTGGGGGTCTGGCATGGAGGTGCCATCCCCAGGAGCCTTCAGGGCAAGTTCTCGGGTCTACAGCCGGAGTGGCAGCTTTCTTTAGGGTCAGGGGATGCGCTGTCACATGGTGGGACACTTGGTGGCCAAGCGTAGGACCAAGGATGAGTTGGCATGCAAGTTGGGTCCGTCTTCACATGCAGGTCTCTATGCGTGGCTGATGAGGCGTGCCAGCTCAAACGTGGGCATAATGACCCACCAAGAGGGTACAACCACCCCATACGAGTCAATCAGGTATCCTCAGCTTTACCGCTGCAGCTTCCAGTATCATAGGCGATTTTATTTTCGGCACATACACAACATTTCTGAAATGTGGGCTTCTTTCATGGAGGCCAAAGGAATTTTTGAGGTTTAATCGCTTTTTTTAAGCTGCGTATAAGCGAGCGCCACTCACGCCGTAGGACCAAGCAGAACAATGGTCGGCGAGCAGGAATACACGCCTTTCGATTGCCGCGCTCACGGAAAGAGCTGGAAACTCGGCTGCTCCGGGATCCCAGGCAAATTACAGAGTCGAGCCGCATTCATCTCGGGAAATGGGCTTCTCTTTTTCATGTAATTGGCCGCTGACACCATACTTCTACAGTACGATCGCTACCGCCGCTCCATGTTTATCTGTCTGGAACGCCGGCAGCCCCTGAATCACAATTAACTTAATGGACTCATCTGGAGCCGCGGCTCCTCCGAGCGGAAATGATTTCGGGTGCATCGAGCCGACACAACTTCACGATATCTCGCGTCCTACGCCATTTGTAACAATTGTTACCCAACGTAGGGATGGATACAGATGTTTGACGGAAACCTTTTTTATTTATTGCTCCAGCAGAATAAGTATTGTATTATTAAAGATTAATATTTCTTTTTTTATTATTGTTTTATCAGATTTTTCACCAAATACGTTGTATCTGCTAATGCTGAAACATCGCGTTTTCTGTAACTCTGGGACGGATAAATTACGGGCTCTAGATGCTGAGATTGAGAGCTGACAGAGTGATCTCAACTCTCAATTTAGTTCCAGATCAGAGAGATCTAGGTCAAGCTCCTCTGTTCTAGATTACAAAATCCCATGACTGTGACAACAGTCCCTGTCTGCGGAGGTCGCTCGGTGTCTCTGACATATCGGCTCGAACCCTGGTTTTCTTCTAAATTCTTGGGGGGGGGCATTTTAAAAAAATAACTTTGGTTTCTTCAAAATGAGGCAATGATATTTTGAATCTGGAATAGGCTCTTGCTGTGGGTTATAGGTTCGTGGACCTCCATGGTCCGAGGAGGAAATTTGGTGATAGCCGGACGCCAAATACCTTGATCAAAATATATTTATACCAAGATATTTTCGCTTAAACCTAGTTTTCGATTCAGAGAATAGTAGTAGAGAAAAGTTCTGGT
>VKOC01007680.1:0-13287 GCA_009364415.1 Spea multiplicata | reverse complement strand
ACACACACACACACACTCACTACCCAACGCATTTTCAGCATCCCCAAATCGGACTCCCCTTTTCTCCAGTTTAAAGTGTCTGCCCATTTCCTCTTTAATAATTAATTATTATAAGCGGCGCAGGGTAAATATGGCCACGTCGGGCTCAGGTGTTAGTTTCCAATGATGCGATGGAAGGCCGGCACATACGTACTTCCCGTTTTCGGCGTCCGTGTATTCTTCCCAGGTGATGGTGTTCGGAGGAGGCGGCGTGAGCGACTGTCTCCGCGCAGGCTGGGTTATAGGAAAGACAAACGGGAGGGTAGATTAGGTTTGGATCGCATGTTCTGGTTCACCCGCTGCTTAATGGACGCTCTGTGCGCCAAAACGATCACTAGATCTACCGGTACCGTCTGCCGGTAAGTGTCAAAGATATATATATATATATTAGGATTTATTTATTTTAAGTGATTTCTAATCTTCCAGGGAACAAAAAACCTCGAAATGTAATCTGTATCGATCAGTAAATCACATTCCGAAAACAACAAAATTCAGTCTCGCTCTTTTCCTGCCATTATCGTAATGCAAACCGTTTTAAAAGATTACCAGACAAAGCATGCGCGAGGACGTCAGCGAACGGCTTTACACACCTCGAAGTTCTGCTCCATTAAGTTCCCCCCTTTGCTCAGGCTCTCCATGATGGCTTTATTCCGGAGAATGTCTTCCTCCGTCAGATGCTCTCTCCTTTTCCGCGATTCCAGAATAAGCCCGATCACCATATAGAAATCGGCCAGGAAGTTTCCCACTCGCTCCTTAAAAACACAACGCGCGGGTGAGACGCAGTCCGGTGTACAGACCCGAGCCAACGTACGGCGGGTGCAGATGGTTCTCCGCATTTGCCTTTATCTTACAAAACATGTAAAAAAATTTGTTTTACATTATTTTAAGAATATAGCATTTAAGAAAAAAAGGGATGTTTTTAAAGCGAATGGATTTAGTATTATTACTAGTATTTACAGCTTACTCGGCATCACAGGTTTTTTGTATGAAGAGCAATCTTAATGCAAAGTGCTAAGGACTGTGCAATCGCCATAGCAACCAACGGAGTTGTTTCTGCTGCCGATCCTTTACCGCTTTACTCTAGATTTGCTCTGGATAGGTAACCCTGAAGGTGCTCTTTATCCACGGCAGATATATTTAGCACGGAGCTCTTTGCAACGGACATTATACACGATTTCTAATCATTTGCACTCGTGTAACAGACTAAGCGGCTCAACATCCAAAACGTCAGCTCTTCTGCCAATAGTCATCTGTTCTTCAAGTGAAACCTCCACTCTCCTGAGACTCGCTCAGCAGTCACGCTCATCACCGCTGCTTCACACCGAGATGGCGAAGGAGGGTTGCGTACCGTCTTATCCTCTCTGAAAAGCCACCCCGTCTGGGCCCTGGTGAAAGTGATGGATTTCGTGGACAACGTGGCTGAATATATATCGCTGCTCATTAAAATGTCCACCTCCTCCTCAGTCTCCATCTCAGATTCCTAAAGAGGAAAAAAATATATATTTCCATAAATCCTTAACATTGATTAGTTCTGTTATCCAATAGAAACATCACATCCAACACTGCCGAGGAAGTAAAAACAGTCACTTTCGCGTCTGGAAAGTAACAGATCTATCAGAGTCTAGCCGCTGTCTCAGACAGATATTAAGGTTTGCGGGCCGCGGCCCCCCCGTACCTCGTGATGAATTCGCTGGTAAACTTTCTGCTCGTTGTCTAAAACCACAAAGGATTCAGAAGGGGGGGCCTCGCCGTTGAAGATGAAGCTCAGGTCTCCGCGTTGGCACTTCATGTCGGTAAAGTCTATGAGGGTTGTGTCCAGTCTGCGGCAACACAAGAGTACGGCACGGGGGCCAATTAAAAATAAATAATATATACATACACATACTCTGGAAAGCCATAGAATCCGGAATACTACCGCCGTTACATTTCTCATAGCAATAATCAGCATCAATAAAACTCCCATAACCCCCCCAAACCCACCGTAAGTACGGAGAAGCGGGGCACACACCTGATATTAATACCTTGTTTATATATCTTGCAGGCATCAGAAGGCAGAATTCGGGAGAGTAAAGGCACTGCGGGGGGGGCGAGAGGCGAGAAGGATCGTTAGACGCGGCAAAGATTCGAACGCAGGCGCTAATCGGATAATCGCGATACTCACCCCAACTCTGAAAGTCCCAGTGAAGCTCCAAGTAAAAATCTCCCAACTAAAAAAAAAAACCCACCAAGAATTAGAACAATTCCTAAAAACATGCATTTTGGGTTAGTAAGGGTTTGCGCATGCTGATAATACACGGCAATAAATACAAAGGATTAAAGCTGCTGTTCCACCTACACATTTTTCTCCCAAACTTTCCTAAATACTTTGTGCTATTCCTGTATCCATGCTAAATAAACATATTCTTGTTAAAACTATGTCCAAAAATCACGTTTCAGCCGGGCCTCTTAATTTTTCCCTCTACACTGCCCGCCATTTTATTTTTTTTTTACAGAAGGGGTGTTTGCTTGAAGGTCTATTACTTTATAAAAGAGACTGATTGGTTGTGGGAAGTCAGTTTTCTGTGATGTAATACATAGACGAGCAGTTTTTGGAAGAATGACAGGACTCTATTGCTAAGCAATAGAGTGTTTTAGGGGACAGGGGGCATTTAGGAGAAAAATATAGTATTACAGTATTGTGGTAACGGCAGATATGCTTCTTTTACATCTCTTTACGTGAAGCGCTGATATTTCCTGAGGCACCCTACGGGGAAATTCACCTTTAAAAGGGGAACATCGAAAAACTGTGAGTCTGTCAGAAGCCGTAAAGTGAGCCAAGGATTAACATTTTTTTTTATTGCAGAAAATTATAAAATCAGTTTTGCAACATAGTAATTTTTTTTAGACATTTCCTCCACCCCAATAAACACACAGCAGAGGACAGAAAATGGCAATGGGACCGGGGAGTTCTGGAAAGCAGCTGGTGAGCGTTCGGGGCATTAATGGACACGATTTACCTCTTTGAGGGCATTTAGCAGGCGAGGTCTCTTTTCTTCCACGTTCTCCCTGGACTGTTGCTTGAGCTTTCGGAGCAGCGCTGTAACTAAAAGCACCGACAGCTGTCAGAGGAGCTCAGAAAGCTCCGGGGTAAGCCCCACGTTTTCAGACACATTGTTAAACGCGTTATTAGCTCATTGCCACAAGTCAGCTTTTAACAAACTTATTTTGGAGGGAATGATCCTAAGGGCTCTGCGGACTCGTTCACATTTGGCAGGAACACAGCCCCTTGGCGAGGCTGCACTTGGTGTCTGCCAGGGAGACGTTCAATGACCGCGTGGCTTCAGGTGACCCTAAAGTTCAACCAGGACACGCAACATGGACTACCCACCCAGCTTGTAATTGGTCCGCTCCATGTGTATCTGAGAGCCGCCCGCTGTATATATTAAAGCCGCCGTCACTTTAAAGCCCCCGGGTTAGCAGTTTTAAAAAACTTAACAGTAAATTAACACATTTGGGGCTTAGGCTCTAAGGCTAGGGTTTCTAGTTTTATCTCTGTGACTCCCCAATGCATTATGAAGGGCTGACCCCAGTGAACTTCTCCTGCAGGATGGACCGAGCCGGCCCCGTATCATGTATAGTTAAATCAGTGAGACTTCCAAAAATAAATCTCCCTGCATTAATGTATGCATTACATGGGGCCTGCAAAGCACTTCCAGCAAAGAAAAGCCAACTCCACCCGCAGCAATTAATGAAAATGGTCAAATCCCAGATTTATAAAAGCGAGTAAAGACCCTCACTCATCTGTCTGTCTCCGTAGCTGATGGCTTCAGCCAGGGGGCTCCAGCCCTGAGTGTTCTTGACCTTCACGGGAGCGTTGTGAGCCAGCAGAAGATGAGCACATTCTGCAAAAACACGCGTTTATCAGAAATAAAGAGTAAAATACAAATACATTATCTTCAGCAATGGGTGCCGGGGGGGGGGGGTATAAAACATTTAATAGCTAAATGTGGATAAAATGACAAATTACTGGGGGGGGTCATTTCCAAGCAGTCCAACGCAGGACAAGTCATGACAGAAAAGGGTTTATCTGTGAAACAACGAGGAAAATAACGGTTAAACTATTTAAAGGGCCATTGTTTTTATTTTTTTAACTTAAAATGACTAAAGCAAACTTCACTTATATGAAAAGCAAAGTCGTTCCTTTACGAGTCTCTGAGTCACTGTGGGATGTCGGGCTCTTCGGGATTTAACCCTCGATATCACTACCCTTTAACCCTTTCAGAGCGGAGGGATATTTAGGGCGCGGTTCTTACCTTTGTTCCCCAACATCACAGCGAGATGTAACGGGGTATTACCTGAAAGACAGAAAATACAGAAACATGGTCAGAATTCATGCGTTTTCAACAAAACAAAGAAATTCACTATTTTTACAGCCTTTATAGAGTTTCTAGCATCGGAGCTAATGAGGTCTCCATCGGGGGGCTCTCATAGGAGCCCGACGGGTCTGCGGAGATCACCCCGAGTCCAAGTGCAGAGATCCTGAGGGTCTGCACTATGGGGACACAAAGGCCGCTGGGTCTAAAAGTAATAAAAAGAGCGATTCGGGGGGAGGGGGTTAATAATTCCGGCAGCCGCTTGGTGGCTTTCCATGAAACCACTCAGTCTCAACGCATCTCTCGGATACAAGCGACTAATAACGAACGGTCAACCGAACCGTAAAGAACTCTGCCGGCAGCCGACGGGGGTCCGCAAAATAATTCAGACGTTAACTCCTGTCCTGATCTGTGACGCGAGATCAAAGCAGTCGTTAATTAACGACGGAGAGCAGAAAGCTCCACGATCAGAGGAAGCGAAGGAACGCATGAAGGGGTTCGCCGCGTTATCGCGGGTGACAGATCTGGGGCGACCGCACGCCAAGTCCCGCTGAGAAAACATTAAACGGAACCCTGAATAAATATTTCAGGTAAAAGGCTGCGAAAACAAGAGCCAAAAGGAGAAAAAAGGCGGCTTTAAGACTTCCGGAACGCGGAATCCTTCGCCTTAATGGGGGTGAGAAAGACGAAAATTAAAATATTAATAAAAAAGAAAAAAAAGAAAGAAAAAGTAATCCATTAAAATGTAACACGTCTATAAATTAAAGGGATAGTAAAGGCGGCTCGGCTTTCGGCGGGTTTTTTTTCCCTTGGGCTTTAGCGACGTCACCAAGGGCTCCAGGGGGCCAGTCTGGTGTTTAGAAATCAGGGAGAGACGACCGTCATCATGACAGCGAGGTATCGACCCTCAGTCTGACAGTGATGTCATCACAGCGCATTACAACATCGAGACTAATATGATGTCACAGCGGGAAGGCAACACAGAATATGGCGAGAGTTTGATGCGCTCGCGGAGATCCCGCCGGCGGCCCCGACAGCCGGAGACCTTGAGGTTTTTTTTTTTACTCATCTCCACCAAAAAATAAAAGTAAATGTAAAGGACGTGCAGCAAGAGAACAGCCAGAACCCGAAGGAGGAGGATTTATTTATTCTGTTGATTCAGCCATTTTTATCCACCTGTTCGCAGCCAACCGTGAAACAAACACAGAGGGATTAATCTGGCCGCCGACCGACGCGCAGAACGCCCTCCGTGGGAGATTCCGGCTTCACGCGGAGATTCCTCGAGGGTTTCAAAGCAGTCAATTTATTCGAAGCGACATAATCCGTTATACACAATATGCCCAGACCTTAAAAATAGCCTTCCATCAACCCTGTGCGAGCACCTCGCTAACTCCCATCACCCCGAGAATAAAAAGTCATAAGAAACGCGTCACTAGAAGAGCGGGGGAACTCCTGCCCTAATGCCCCTTTCACATAAATCACTCGGGTAACAGGCGGAATGCGGTGTAAATAAGACACGCGGCGGAACGACGAGCAAGAAAGGTAATTTTTAACCCATCGCCGAGAACAAACAAGCCAAAGAACGTCAGCGGGAACAGGGAGAGCGTGCGGGCAGAGATGGCGGCTCAAAGAATGGCCCTGCTGGCGCCACCACTGCCCGTCTGCATCCCGCCAGAGCCGCTCCGCAGGGCCGCAGCACACAACGAGGGATTTTTTATTTTTTTATGGATTACATGCATGAGTTTAGTTGGATCGAAAATATTCCCGTCTCAAGAGCCGGGGCCCTTCCTTCTCGGGGGCCACAAAATTAGTAAAAACGAGTGAAGACGAGAAACGTCTCCAGTAAAGAAGCCAAGAGGAAGTTGGCACGAGAGCCGCATTGTATCGGGGAACGTTAATTATGAACGAAAAGCAGAAGTTAGATCTGGGAAGGGAGCGTTTAATGTCACCAGCATTTCACAGAACTATTTTTATAGGCATTCTTTACAATGTTAATAAAAAGCACTTATCTTAGGGAGAAGCTGCAGCACCCTGCCTGATCCAACCTCCATCAATTCCCCCACTGAATGGCAGCATGAAGCAGCCAATGAGTGGCAGGGAAGCGCTCCTATTGATACGTGCATGTGAGGTCTCGTTAGAGCGGCCGGACCCCCGGACCCCCGTCACCCATGCTGGAACGGACCAGGTGTCGGCCGCTGTGTTTGGCTCTCCTGTTTGTAAGGGGGGGGGGCATAAAGTCAATTTAAAGAGACCTCTTGGCTATCATCTGAAGGGCGTGTGATTGCTGGAGCGTCCCTTTGGCGTTTAATTATAATCTATATATTCTATATGCTCTCCCACACGTAACCATCAACACTAAGATCCGGTTCACGATATTCACCGGTGAGGAGTCTCCCAGCAGGGGTGGTCTTGTCCATCACATACCAACCCTGTTCCATCTTTTTGGTGGGGGGGGCTCATACATTGAACACTCCCGGGGGTTACAGGCAATCCAGGAAAGGTCCATCAGCACCGTAATCGAGAACACTGAACACCATGCGTAGAGCGCAAGCTCACGTGGTTCTGCCAGAATGACCGCCGCCGGCCGGGGAGATGGAGGGGAACAAATATTTCAATATGAATCACGGGTTTGAGGAACCCAATAAATATAAACCGCGTATAATATATAAATATATATAAGGATAAAGTCATTTATAAGGAAGCAACAAATGCGTGAGTCACGGATTCACCGCCCGCTTTATCAGTGAGATACAGAGGAGCGGCTGCCTCCCAATACACCGAGTATGAGGGGAAACTCCCACAACTCCCAGCCAGCAACCCAAGTGACAAAAGTGACCTTCCCTGAGGAACATTAAATAACCCAAAATGGTTAAGATGATGCTTTTAACGGATGTATTTACCCCCTCTCCGGCTCTATACCCCCCATCAGTCCCAGCACCTCCCAGTAACCCCTTTTAACAGCCCCGCCCCTCATATAATGCCTCAGGACACCATCTTTGGCTACCTCCCCCCACCAGCTCCCCCGCTGTCACCTGCTTCTCTCTCCCGCACCAACCCCCCGAACCCTCTTACTTCTCTCACCCATCACCTGTCGCCTAACCCCCCCTCCTTGCACCCTCTCTTAACCCCAATACCACTTACCTCACCCGCCCCCGTAATTCCCCCCCCCCGCCTCACCGTGGTTGTCCTTCTGTCCGATGCTGTGTGTCCGGAGCAGGGCTGACAGGCGGCGGATGTCCCCGTTAAAGACGCTCTCGTGCAGCGGGAAGTCGCTGGCCTGGTAGTTGTGGTTGAGGTTCCGGCTCAGCCTGTGGCTACCTTTGCTCTTGCCGAGCCGGGTGATGGTACCGCCGGCCGTGGCCTCCTCGTCAGGCTCCAGCAGGTCCTCCTCCTTGCTGGGCTTGTGGCCCCTGCGCAGGGAGCGGAGCTTTTCCCCGGTCATGGCCGCTGGGCACTCACCGGGGCCGGGGCATGCAGAGAGCGCAGAACGGAGGGGTTCCGAGGTTCCCCTCAGCACAGCAGAAAACCGAGCCCTGCCATCTTAACGCGAGAGTATCGCGAGAACTGCGTCGAAGGAAGAGCGCACGCGCGTAGCAAGGTGACTGCTGCGGAACACCGAACGCATGCGCGATTAAAACCAGACCATAGGGGTAGTGGCGCGCATGCGTGTGGTAAAGTGCAGAGGGAGGCGGAGTGCGCATGCATAGTGAGATGAAGCCTGCTGAAGGCAGAGCGCATGCGTGATGTTTCCCGGTTAGCTTGGGGTATAGAGGGCGCCCTGACAGGATTTCATTACAAGATACAGTGACGACATCGGCCATGTTTTCCAGAAACTTAATTTCCAGAGCATGTAAAGTGCTGCCCCCTGCAGTGTGTGGGAGGTATAACCGGGTAACTGATTCCTTTCTTATACCTGGCTGAGACTCATGGGAGATGTAGTCTCAACAGCTGGAATACCACCTAACCCTAGCTGCAAATACATGTCTGAGGTAAACGACCTCGTGTCTGCGGCCTGCAAACTGGGGACTCTGTGCCTGCGAAGGAGCAGCTGCCAGAGTGAAGGGGAGGAAAGCGGCTGGGATGCCCGGTCTCTAGAAAGCTCAAATCCAGAAATATAATAGAAATGTTTGGTGCATTTTGCGGCATTTCCTGACAGATTAGGCGTATTACAGCAGGCGGAGCCATGTAACGAAGAAACAACGCTACAGACATGGCGGGTGCAATTACACTTAATCCGGATTAGAGGAAGGATGCTTGTAACGATGAGCAGCGGGCGGATGACGCAATAATAAAAACATCTTAAATGTGATTGGGTGGAGCGGGGCAGGGTCCGGCGTGGGAGCGATGTGACCCACCGCAGGGCCATCATATAAATGCCATCATATATAATGCTGCATCACCTCTTGAAAGCTGCAATGACAAACCCCCTAGGGGCAGCAAACTGCCAAGGGTCTGTGGAGGTGTGGGGGTTAATGCCCCCAATGATACTAAGGGCGATATTTACAAGGGTTCAGGAGTAAAGTGCTACATTTAACGCAATCGCCATAGCAACCAACGTTCTTTCTGCGAGTGAATGGTTCGGTTTTAGCCACGATAAGCTTCAGAAGGCTCAGCATGATGGGAGTCATATTCCACAGCAACATAGTTGGCAGAAATTATCTTGAATGGGGAACTGACAGGGTTAAAGGTCAGGCGGTCGGGGGCAAGGATCCCGTGCCCAGGGGCACATGAACCCAGGCTTTTCCTCCCTATTGTCTGCTGCCGCAAGCTTGGACACACCCCCCTCAAGCGGCAACCAACCCCCATTCACTACTGTCGGCCAGTCCAGCCTCTCCTTCCCAGACCCCGCCTCCTTATCCTCCCTCTCCCAGCCGATTTGTTGTGCAGTGACAACGCCTACAGCTCCATCCAATAGCGGAGCTCCGTTGCCGGGAAGGCGGTCACCAGGCGGAGGAAGCCGCCTCCAGCACCTCCGTTCATTCTTACAGCGGTGACATCGCAGCATGGAGACCCCGGCCGGCACCCAGCGTCCCTCCGAGGGCTATTTGGAGGCTTTCAGACACTTTGCCACCCAGGCCATCCACACGGGGCAGGAGCCTGAGCAGTGGACCTCCATGGCAGTGGTGCCCCCCATCTCACTGTCTACCACCTTCAAGCAGCATGGACCCGGGGAGCACGCAGTAAGCACGGGAGACCCCCAAGGATGGGGAGGGGGAAGGGGGGTTGTACTGGGACCAGACTGGGGATTCTGTAGTCCGACTATCCTGCCCTGCGAGATCTGTTGGTTGGGGGATGATGTGGATTGTAGTCACGCAGTAGGCAAACCCCCACAGATCCCGTCGTGGCTGCTGCAGAACCTCTTCCAAGGGAAGATCAGCCTTGAGCTCCAAAAAAGCCAACCCAGTCCTGCCCATCAAAGATGTTCTGCAGCCGCTCAGCCTGCTTCAGGGTATGTAGGGGGTGAATAAGAACAATGTAGGGGGATGGGGGGGGACTAGCAGCTTCCACCCCTCTCTGTACTGCCCTGCGGGGGGGTCATTCACATGCATAGGTGCGTATGATGCAATGTTACACGAGCACCTTCCTCTATAGAAATGCTTAGTCACAGCTGGGTGGCCCTTCCCTGTCCAATGGGTGTCAGCCCCCCCCCATACATCATCATTAAAAGGCTTTGGGATTTAAATGCCCAGATCCTGTGAATGTAACCCATTATATGGCATAGAAATTCAAATGAAATAAATAAAAGCCAACAAAGAAATCACAAAAGTAGTGAAACCCCCCACTGAGGACACAGAAGTCCCTTCTTCAGATAGCTTAGCTCTACCTTGCATTTAATATCCTCTCAGTCGTCAATCATTTTTTACGCCACTCTACCTTGACCCCTGTCACATGATCACTGTGAACACCTGGCGCCGTAACATGCGCAGATATCTGTAATAAACCCGGTTGTCGCGGGGCTTGGGTACCCGGAGGGGGAGGTTGAGACATCGTTTGGCTGCCCTCTGTCAACGTGTCCAAAACTCCAAATCAAACATTAACCAGCTGGAGCTTCTTGATGCTCCTTCCAGGTTTAATCTTTATCTCGGTGGAAATTAAAAATTAAAAACAAAAATTGGCGATAAATAACTTTTCAAAAGGTTGCTAAAATATTTAACCTCTGAGATTCCAGCTTTCATTGCTTTCCAGCAAATCCTATCATGCTTGGGCAACGTCCAATCATAGTGCGCATTGCTTTCCAGCAAATCCTATCATGCTTGGGCAACGTCCAATCATAGTGCGCAAAAGAAATGCTTTAACTACTGCTCGGCACTGAAAGGGTTAAAGCCCCAAAGCCTCTTTGCGCTTTTACGGAGTCCTTCTCTGTAAAATACATTATTATAAAAATTAAGTAAAAAAATAGTAGAAACCCAGAACCTGCCGGCAGATCGGCCCCCATCCGGCCCCCGTCTAGTCGCCCGTTTCTCCTGCTGTAACAACTCAAACCTTAATCAGTCGTTGGTCTCGTCTTAGATTCAGGAGCCGTATGCCTATCCCATGCATGTTTAATACCCTCACTGTATTACCCTCTACCACTTCTGCTGGGAGGCTGCTCCACTTATCTACCGCCCTCTCAGTAAAGTAAATCTTGCTTCCATTCCAGCCATGTTTCTATCCCGACATTATCGGGTGAAAAACTGCAACCGCAAAATAATAATAATAATTTTAACAAAAAGCGCAATATTTTCAAAAATACTTTTTTTTTTAATCTAATACGAGAAAAAAATGGTCGGAAATGTAAAATATTTTATGTAATGAAATGTTTTTTCTCCTGCCAGGGATTTGAATACAGCCGCAGTGGAAATCCAACCCGAAACTGTCTGGAGAAAGCGGTCGCTGCCCTGGACGGTGCCAAATACTGAAGCTTCTACGCCCCCCCCCCAGCATCAAATTTTGTTACATTATTTTATTTTTTCTTTATGTACTTTAAGCCACATTAGAAATGTCAAGACGACTCGAATAACATCTAAGAAACACAGAACCAGTCGTTGGTCTCGTCTTAGATTCAGGAACTTTATGTCTATCGCATGCATGTTTAATCCCCTCACTGTATTACCCTCTACCACCTCTGCTGGGAGGCTGTTCCACTTATCCGCCACCCTCTCAGTAAAGTTATTTAACAAGCTGTTATTTTGCTGTAGAAATGCTTCTAAAGTTTTCTATTCTTATCTCAAAAACTCTAAGAAATTGGGGCATTTAAAGCCATAAACATTAAAAATAATAATTTTTCTGCAGCTGCGTGATGTCATTTTCTGACCTCTTGTTTTTTTCTCTCTCCGTAGGTTTGGCGTATGCCTCGGGATTGGCCGCCACGCTGAATATCGCGCATCTCCTAAAAGCCGGGGACCAAATCATTTGTACGAGCGACGTCTACGGAGGTAAACGATCAGCGAGGAGAATAATCGCCAATTACGAGAATTAGTGTTAACCGCAGCAAAAGTTTATTATTATTATTATATTATATTAGAATATTTATATAGCGCCATCAATACTGCAGTGCAGTACATAGAAAGTAAAATAATATACAATATCTTATAAAAACATTTCTGCAAATTTTTAGATTTGAATAACGTAAAGATGGGTTTTGATTAAGGTTTAGTCATTACAGCGAAAAACGGGGCGCGACTAGACGGTGCGCGGATGGGGCCAATGTGCGGCCAAATTCTCATATTTCTTTCCCCCCCCCCCCTTGCAGTACAAACAGCATATTTCCGGGAGAGTGCTGCCGAAATGGGTTTGAAGGTGACGGTTTGTCGATTGCTCGGATCTTAAATGTCTTGAAGCTGCAATTACTCCCGAAACCAAGGTAACAGTCACTACGTTGCAACATATAGTCTGCGGGAATTGGTGCTTTTCTAATTCTACCATTTGGATTTAAAAAAAAATACGCACTACGGTGCAATAGTTTTGGGTCACTTAGATCTTTCCTCGTTTGTGAAAGAAAAGTACATTCTGTCCATTAAAATAACATGAAAAGGATCAGAAATCCAGCGCAGACGGGGTTAATGTTGTAAATCACTATTGTAGCCAGAAACGGCTGATTTCTGGAATCTCTTCATAGGCGCACAGAGGCCTTTATCACTCCCATCACTTTCCTGTGTTTTCTCGAATGGCCCTTTATCACTCCCATCACTCCTGCTGTTCCAATTGACCTTTATTCACTCCCATCACGTCCGGTGTCAATTGGCCCCTTTATCACCTCCCCATCACTCCTTGGGATCCAAAAATGCCCTTTATCACTCCCATCACTCCTGTGTTCTAATGGCACGCGCTGTTCGCTGATTGATGGTTAGAAAACCCTTTTTGTAATTATATTACAGCCGGAAAGTTTCTTGGTTTCCATGAAAACAGCTCCGTGACCCCAAACTTTTGAACAATAATGTGTGTTTACAAACAAAGTCATTTTATAGATAGTCTTTTGCTTTTTTTAAGGTTCTATTTATTATCTCCCCAGCGTGGCACAAACTTTTTAGCATTATTATTATTATCAGTAGCAGAATTGGAGTATTTGTTTCACACGTTGTACAGCGCTACGGAATAGGATGGCGCTATATAAGACAATAATGTGTTTTTTATATTTTTTTTTTCCCTCCAGCTTCTGTGGATCGAGACCCCGACGAACCCGACGTTAACCGTCATCGATATCCAGGGCTGCGCGGAGATCGCTCACCGGCGGAAGGACATCATCCTGGCCGTCGATAACACTTTCATGTCCGCGTACTTCCAGGTAACCAACAATCGCCACAATCTCACAAAAACGTCACCAGCCATCTGTAAGAATTTAACCCGATTTCGGTTAACTTTCCTAAAAATGATCCAAAACATCAATATTTAAATTGAATTTATTTTTAAATCCTGA
>VKOC01007679.1:0-21812 GCA_009364415.1 Spea multiplicata | reverse complement strand
CCCATCACTCTTGTGTTCCAATGGCCTTTATCACTCCCATCACTCCTGTGTTCCAATGGCCCTTTATCACTTCCATCACTTCTGTGTTCCAATGGCATGTTGGGTTAGCTAATCCAATAAAACCAATTCTGTTACTCTGGAAAACCAGCTAATTGGCCCCAAACATTTAAACCATACTATCATGTTGACACATGGCTTATGAATATTGCAGTTTATAAAAGCATACATTTATGAGATCCACATTTATTTGTATATATGAGCTAGTTTTCAGAAAAAAACAGCTCACTTTGAGACAGTAAATGTACTGAAACAAGAAGCAGTAGTACATATTTTAGTTTTTCCTGTCCTCATTTGCCTGTTTCAGGTACCGGGAATCAATCATCTAGACATTAGCATTTCCCTGAAGCTACCCAGGCTTTTACAGACTGTAAGCGGTTTCTACAGCAGATCAAGGGTTAAAATAATACATATATATTTTAAAACGATATTTTTCAGAGAATGAGGGTTTAGCATCCTGTTGAAGTGAGACTTTTTTTTCTCTGCTAACCTACAACAAAACCACATTAAAACACAAGAGTTTTACGTTGAAGCGCTGTTCCGCCATGCATGAAACCTGTTTTGAAAGGTGTTAGTGCCTTTTTTTTAGCTGTATTGATCTAGATTAAGATAGAGTGTTCATGGGTGATTGGTTATATAAGCAGCCCTAACTAGAAACCACAGGGCATCAGAGTGAAAATTGCCCTAGGGCTCCCCAACCTCATAAAGTAACATGTGCCACTTTTGCCCCCAGCAGCTGATCAGTGCTATCCAAACCCCAAACAGCCTGCCTGTGCCATCTTTTCCCCAGCTTTAACACACACTCCATCTCACACCACTTATACATACATGCTTACACACAAACACTTACACACACAAATCCATGCTCACACACACTTTTAGATACACATTCATGCTCACATACACTTATACATAGACATCCATGCCCACATACACCTATACATGCACAATCGTGCTCACATAGACCTATACATACACATTCATGCTCACATACGCTTATATATAGACATCCATGTCAACATACACTTATCCATACACATCTATGCTCTCACACACACACAATTCCACCCTCTCACACACTTATACATACACATTCATGCTCACATACACTTTTACATAGACATCCATGCCCACATACGCTTATACATAGACATTCTTGCTCACATACTCTTATACATACATACATACATACATACATGGCCATTTCAATATATGTATATGAAAAGACATTGATGGAAGTGCACAAAAAAAGTTTCACAATCTAATTTAAGCAATTTATGTTGGTGAATATAACTCAGGAAGGTCAAAGTGATACAGTGTATGGGTTAATTGCAGCAGCAATATTTGACATGTATATATATATATTTTGTTAATACAACAAAATCTTAGTAACTTTTGTAGTAGTGACAACAACATGTAAACAAGCTTTTTAAATGTGGTTGTTGCTGAAATCCAATGTTGCAATTTTACGTAAATTAAGTATTTTAAATACGGAGGTTAAGAATGAGGAACCGATTCAAATGTATGGAAAACATTAGATGGAACTAAAAACCCAAAATACTATTTTTAGAACACCACTAGTTATGAGATTTCACTATTAGTATGTAATAATTTAAATTTGTTAAAGCCATCCCCTCTATAATGTAATCAGCAATAATGTGTTACCATGTTATTAATTATGTTATTTTGAAGGATAGTCTGTTATATCGTTTGAGCAGAGCCCTCCTCACCTGTTCTCTCTGTGAGTTAATTAGTATGTTACATACTACTTGTTATGTCCTGTCTACCCATTGTACAGCGCTATGGAATTTGATGGCGCTATATAAAACAATAAATAATAATAATAGTATATAATACTTTGGATCCTTCAGGGAGATAGGAGCAGAATAGTGATCCTTGAGGTCTTCATTTCGCTAACAGTAGATTTTGATATTGGTAAACAGTTTTTAGCATTAGTAGTTTGAACTTCGACCACCCTGAAGAAGCCTTGGTTAGCTGAAGAGGAATTAAAATCCAACAGTCTTGTTAGATACCCAAGAATTGACGTTGAGAAGCGCTTTGGAACAGGACTTTGGAATAAGGAAGACCAGAATTACCATTGGGATGATTCGGGGCCATATCTGTAGGGATGAAGTAGGAATTTGAAAGGTCCCGGGTATAACAGCAGCTCTGGCCATTTTGTTCAACACTCGCCCACTGCTTGTCCATTGTTGCCTATGCCCTACCTATTTTTTGCCCATCCTACAATCTTACAAGATCCAGGGGGAGCCGGTGTGGACTTTGCGTTTAGAGGCACGAATGTTGCAAACCAATAATCATGTTGTTATTTTCCCATAGTTGTCTCTGCAGCGTTCCAGTAGCTTTAAGGATTTTGGAAAATCGAAACCAAGCTCGCCAGTTGTGTGTGACAAGGAGTTCAACTTGGAGAATGATGTGAGTTAATCATATTTCTTTGAGATATTGTTATGGGTCTGTTGCTCAGACCTGTACAGTTGGGTTTGAGGTTTGTCTTCTGAGGCAGACCTGTATCTTTTTTCTGTTAAAGCAAAAACGTTAGTTAGGAAATAACACATGGCTTAATGCCCCATAAGCCAAGCTTATAATTGATTAAGCAGGATTTGAAGGGCAATATGAGAGGCTGTCGAGTTCCACTTAAGTCATGCCTAGTCATATCGACTCTGCCAGCATGCTTTGTTTTGCTACTTTTGCCACAAAAAAGCAAGATTGTATCTTTCTGCTTACTTCTCAAATCTTGAAATGGTTAAGAAACAGTTGGAATGCCTGGCGTTGCATGCAAGGTTATGTTAGATATTAACACTTATCATCTTGTTTGTTTTTATTACTTTGAAAATATTATTAAACTAAATTAGACCAGTCTAAGTGGCTAAAAATTCTAAGTTGTTAAACAAGTTAAGGGTTAACGCAACTCATGTGACTAAGCTTACAAAACTCCAAAGTTGCTCCGCAATCGAGTTGGTGTGAGTAGAGGATAGTTAGAGGCAGGCGTAAATGTTAATTTATTAAAGATATTAAATTCAGCAGTTGGAACAGCACCTTTGACGGTATTAATAAGGCATAGTAAGCAGATGGAATTGTCGATTTGTACATCATGTAAATGTCCAAAATGTAAAAATATATATTTCTTCATTTTGAAAGATTCCTGAAGATGATGTTGGACTTGGAAAGCATGGATCAGAAGAAGGTAAACACAATGGAAGTAAAATCAGCAAGAAATGGAAAGCTGTCATATCCCGGACCATGAACAGGAAAATGGGGAAAATGGTGGCGAAGACAATGACTGATGAAATGGTGAGTGTTTTTATTAATAAGTAACCTAATTCTGTGAAGAGGTTAACCTCTATGAAGATTTTCATGTCTATACAAGATTTTCCATAAACTAGAAAACGTCCTCTAGGCTTTGCATGTAGAAGTCACCAGACCTTGGTGCATCAAAGGCTATTGTAGGTCCTACAGACTGATTTCCTACTGCACTATATTCTGCTCTGCTTTTTTCCCTTCCCCTAATTGCCTGAATAAATGTAATATATGCAATATTTAGATAATGGGGGTGTGTGGGTAAGACTATATTGATACAGCCTTTGGGGTCCACCATAAGTAAAGTGTTTAGGACAATATTTTTGAATCATTAGCGGTGAGATGTCTATTTTGCTGAAAGCTACTAGTCTGATAAACGAGAAGCTTTCCTTTACACGATTTTTGGTATTGTATTTATAGGCTAATTAGCATTGGTGATGATGATGAGAAGGCAGTTTGAATCCTTCAGACCCCTTGTATAGTAATATATTTCCCCAAGCCTGGTTGGGCTATTATGAGTTGTTTTTACAGCATTCCATACATGTAATTAACATTTTAATAGCTTTTTCGAGGTCTTGTGGGGAAATTAGATTGATAAATGATACCACACCATTATACAAAGTGAAGCTCTTAATGGTTTATTTCATTCTTATTCTCTTTAACTGATACACTGAGATGCGGTGTACAATAATGCAGTAATTACATACAGATTTCACTCAATTATTAATCAAGTTCATGATATACATAATCCTCATGTGTAACATAATTGTTACTGAGCGATGCTTCTTTCCATGACTCCTACAGGCAGAGCGAAACGACCATGATCCTTCATCTCCGATATCTTTGGATGGAAGTGTGGATGGAAGTCTGAATAGGAAAATGTCGGATACTGAGGAGAATTCACGTATACCTCCTGGCAGGCAAATGTCTAGTGGTGAGTCCAGTGTCCAAAGCGCCACCATATTGGTAAGATAGCCGACAACCTTAGGAGCTGAGCTGATGTGGGACACCAGTACCAAGTTCTTTACAAAATTAATACACAATATATATATATATATATATAGGAGCCATAATTTGCCTAAGGTGCCAAAACCCTAGGGCTTCCCTATATTGTCTCTACCTGGCCTACACAGTGTGTTTGTGAGTTCTAAAACGAGCCATGGCTCGATAAAGACCCTGAGGTCAAAAGGTTGCTGAATTAAATACACCTCACTTAACTACTGGGGTTCTGAGCGACTTTATTTGTGATATTTTGGGGTGCTGGTAGAGCCTGGTCCGAGCACCGGAAATATTGGAGTGCTGTTCCACTATCTCTACTTTAATAGTGGGGCAACATAATTATTTAGCTTCACCCATGAAACAGAAAGAGTTCCCCCACCAGAACAAAGCCAGCTTTTGAAGCTTCGGAAATCTTGATCAACTGTACCAGCACAATTGCAATTGTGTTTGCAATATATAGTATACTTTTGCATAATTATCCCTTTTCCTTTTATGTTTCTTTATAGGAAGTGAGAGCGGCAGCCCCTCATATTTGTTTACCAACAGAGACAGTGTCAATATGGAAACCACAGCTCCTCCTTACACTGGACCATTTTGTGGGAAAGCGAAAGTCCACACCGACTTCACCCCAAGCCCCTACGACAGAGACTCGCTCAAACTTACAGTACGAGCATTTTTCTATGGAAATACCCATGTTTATGTTTCCAAATGCATCGTAGGCACTACAAGGATTTAAATATTGTTTTGAATAATGGTTTGCGTCTTGGCAGCTTAAGTAACACCTAATGGAAGTTTCGGTAAAATTAAATCAACAGCAAGGGAAACGCAGCTTAAATGCTTTCCGTCATATACAATCCCATAGAAATTCTCGTTATAATGTACTGTATATCGAGAAGCCAAGTGTATTATTGTAAAAAGTGTTAACCTGACACTAATTGAAAACTATAAGGGGTCGTTGCAATGACCACCACTTCATGTAGACGCAAGCCCAAATTCAGTAAAACATGCTGATCAAAATATATTTTTTAGGCAATACAAATAATCCAACTTAATCTTCATTTTGATTACTTATTAAAGATGCATTTAATTTATCCCCAATATCAAATAGCTGTACATTAGATACTACAGGTGCAATAGATTAAGGCGGCGTAAATCAGGAGTTCGCTTACCTGCCGTCGATAAATGCTCGATCTAAAACATTTCTTCGAAAGTTACGTTGCTATTATTTAAATATAAGAAACACCATAAACTAACACATGATTTGACATGTTTAACCCCTTAATGACCAAGCCCGTACATGTACAGGCTCAAAATGCATTGTTTTCAATGGGTTTAGTGACCGGCCATTGTCCTTAAGGGGTTAATACACCAAGTCAAATGAATACCCTGTGGTTCTGCTTCTAGAAAGGAGATATCATTGACATAATTGAGAAGCCACCGGTTGGTACCTGGACGGGATTGCTAAATAACAAGATGGGCTCTTTCAAGTTTATCTATGTCGACATTTTGCCTGAAGAGACAGAGCCACCGAAGAGACACAGGACGCCGGGAAGAAGTCAGCGCTTAAAGCCCAAGTCCTTGCAGGAGCTTCTGGAGCGTATTAACATGCAGGTCCGTACAAATTCTACGTAATTGCAATGATATGAAAACGTTCTTGTTATGGTTCTCACCTGAGTGAACTTGCTGTGGGTAAGAGTATGTTCTAAACACGTTAATTAGAATTACATAATTTGTACGGCCAATCTGACCTTATTAAAAGATAGTCACTAAGCTGTTGACTCTTCAGTTGACTTTACCGAGATGTTAGTAGATAAGTAAAACAGCTTCCCAGCAGAGGCTAATACAGTGAGGGAGCTTAAACAATCTAAGACAAGACTAGACTAGATGGGCCGAATGATTATTTGCTGTCAAATTCAATGTTTTTTCCATGTTATATAAATAATGCAGGGATATGAGACCAACTCAAACATCTACTCTCGGTCAGAATTTGTGCATTAAATGCATCCATCTGCTCAAAAGGCCACTTTTACCTTCTATAAGCCAGTGGCGCATATAAAGAATACGGCAACCATTGTCTAAAAATATAAAATAATAATTCAATATTTGTAGACACAACATTTTTCTAAATCTTTTCTGGTGGGTTCTTCTATTGGGTCTAAGAGCCAACGTTTTCCTCTGTCCCTTGTATTCTTAGGAACATATAGCAACGCTCATGCTCAACGGCTATCAGACAACAGATGATTTCAAGGACCTTAGAGAAAATCATCTGATCGAGCTTAATATCACAGACCCACAGCACCGCGTCAAGCTCCTCACAGCTGCCGAGTTTCTTTTGGACTATGACAGTAAGTAACATCAAATGTCCTTTTTCTAAATAACATCCCTATAAAAACAGCACACTTTGTATTAAAAATTATATATATGCCATTAAACTGAAACTATATATTTTTTTAAGATGCAAAACTCTATTTTCCCAGCTTTGTATAATAATATGGGGTTGGACGCGTCTTTCTATACCACCATCTTTTTTCCTTGAAACTTCTAAATAAATGTTCATGATGTATCGGTTTATGTATTGCTGTAAACTTTGACCTCATAGTTGAGCTACAAGAGAATCCGATATTCCATTTAGATTGATTTAGCACATAACAGAGACCTTTTTATTCCAAGCCATGGAGGATGGAGCTATATTTATCTAAAATTTGGCATTAAAAACTGTCTTTATATAGACTAGCGGAAAATAATTCTACCCCCCCCCACAAAACACATAAAAGCAACATATTTGAAGCATTATTTCATATTTTTCCATTAAAAAAATGTAACACCGATTTCAAAAAGTACAATTTTCACGTTTCCTTTTTTTAGGGATGGTAACTAAGGTAATTAAGCTTAGGTTAGAAGGCACCTTTTATTGATATAACTATAATGGAAGTGATGAAGTTAAATTGCTCATGAACTGTAACATCTTTTATGCCAGGCGATTTTATAGCTAATAATAATTTGGTTGATATAGCGTCATCATAGTCTACGGCCATGGAACTATCATCTAGGTTTTTCATGCCTTCTTTTGTGTTTTTTTTTTTTTAAATTCGTATTTAAAATTTCACTGTTAGGTTGGAGAATAATCCATTCTTCCAATAATCCTATTTTAGGCCTATTCAAATACATTAATTTATTTTTAGAAATATTCATAAAATGGTTACTTTGTGGAATACTCTAGGTTTCGTTAATAATTTAGCGCATTTCTCTTTGAGGGTTCGTCACACAATAATGGACGTTGGCTAACAGCTGCAAAAACATTTAGAATGCATTAGATCTGCATCATTTAGTATGGGAAATTTTAACACCTTCTGTGCTAAATAGTCTATCCCTCCCGCAGATTAACATCCAGTGATTCACTTACATTTTCGGTATAACTATAGTAGAGTTGATATGGTGAAAAATTCCCATTTTCTTTGAATTTGTGTATTGCAGCTGGCAGCGAATCAGAAGAGGTGTCCATGCCGGGTTCTTTGACCCACATTTTCGATATTCCCAGAGATTCCGGCTGCTACGAGGACTCGGAAAACCTCGATAATAGCCGGGACGATACAGAGTTAAGCCCTATCGAGGAAAACCTGCAAATATTGACATTGGAGGAGTCAAGCGTAAAGAAACACACGGAGAACGAACAATCGGTGTCGCCTGACCAGACAAATACTAGCAACGGCTGAAACGATGAATTCCTGGTTATTCCACTCAATCCAAAAATCCATGAAAAATGCGGGCAAGCGGCCCAACATTGAAAGCATTTTCCACATTGCAGATGCTACTTTTATCAGAAATAACAAACTTATAAATCCAAAGGGGGCCTGAACAATATTTTTTACAAATGAAACTGCTTTCGCTTTTATATCCCACCCCGTTTTGTTTATTATGGGGTATTGGTGCGTTTTGTGCTATATGCGTTTTTTCTTGAAATGTAAAAATTAACACAAATTAGAATTTTTAGGTTGTGTTCCTCTGCTTCATTGTTTTAACGCCCCGTTAAGGATTTCAAGGTGTTTTATGTAGATTTGACGAGATTGGACCCTTTACGTTGTACACTTGCCTGACGGTGTCGTTGCCCTGAACAAAATCACGAGGGAAGCCGACTTCTCGAGCGCTTCTTTATTTGAAAGACACCATAATGTACAGAACCCCAACGCCAGCTAGGTAATGTTCTGTTTTCCAGGGTAAGTCTAGTTTTTGGGGGTGCTGGGCATTGATACAGATAAGGTACATTTTTGGCGGGATTTTAAAGCCTTCGTTTACGTAACTGTCTAAAATGTTGATACACGCTCGCCAGAAGACGTTCATAAACTGTAAATATTTTATAATACAATAAAATTCATCATGAAGTACAATTGTATGCGTTTTAAATGTATTTTCTACATTCCTTTTGGGAATCTCCATCCACCCCTGTATGCAAATGAGCTATGGTCACTTGTAAAAGGTTAAATTTCTATATAAAACAACATTTATCTATTTTGTCCTATTAATATGCATACATTTGCTCATATTCCTGCTATATTGTATTCAATATTAAAGAGACAGTTTACAGCTGCCAATAGCCCCACTAAAGAAAATGTTACAGTACTCTGCTCTTCTAAATCAAATCTTACCTGAGGTAGAAGCTGCAGCTGCCATCATCCTTCATTCAGCAGAGTCCCTCCATGAAGTTCGATGAGGAACAGCACAACAATTTAAAAAGGGACCACACAACATATTTATATATGTTTTCCTTTAACCAAAACACACCACTAACTGTTGATTATGGTTGGGGGAGGGGGGCGAGTAGCCATTCTTTTCCGCCTTTGCAAAAAATTAAAATTCCGCAAATAATTGTTACATTCATTCAATGTGACGTTAAAAGCCAGCGGGTGAACTGGAACCAAGTGTTCTTTCATTGATGAGCAGCTGACAGGGATATATGTATATAAATATACACAGAGTATATCCGGTATGACAGGGTAGCCCAGGGCTGCTCAAGAAAACCCTTAGATTTTGGTTTTCATTCCTAAAATTTTCCATGATTATAACTTTTTTCCCCCTTCAGACATTTCCCTTATATTAACTATTAACTATTAATTTATAAAAAAAAATATAAATCTTTGTCTAATAGGATTTCCTGTGAGTAAAAGTTGGAGATAGCATTAAAAAAAAAGAAAATCTTTATAAACGTGTCCAGTAACTGGATACAAAGATCCGGACGATGCATTTATAAATGATTTAGTGGTTTAATATGCATTTAAAATCTCCCCCCCCCCCAATGCATTTGCAGGAGGGACACCATGAAAAAAAAAAAATCACTATGGTTGCAGATTTATGCAAATAATTTTCTTCTACAGTATATACTGCATTTATTTTGATGGTTACTTTCAAGGTCGAAGAATAGACCAACACATTGGTAGGATTCCATATGATCTTGTCTACAAGGAGTCAATAATGTGAACGTCACACCAAGAACTATTTTCTGGCAATACTGCCCTAAGTCTCACAAAATGTATAATTATGGGAAACTTGCACTTAATTCAGGATTTTGGTCTCTCTCAGCTATGCTGCTGCAATAGGAAGCCTTTAGGCTCAAATCCCCTTTTCCTACAGTTAACCAGAAGCTGCTTGGATGTTCTAGATTGATATTAGAAGCAGTGAGGGCTGTAAAGATATGCCAGAGTACAATGTCTGTTAAACTTTTCCTATATATAGTATTAGTGTGTAGTTTTGAAATAAAACCCATCTCCACATGAGTGTTTTCATTTTTATTAATATTTTTAAGGAGACACAATCAACCAGTTGTATGTGCCCAACAGAAGATCCAAATTTTAAGGAGGAATCAGGTTTACCAAAAAAAAAATATATAAGGTTTGGCATGATGTTCTGTAGCAGATATCTTCTCAGGCATCGGAAACCTAAAGTTAAGACATCTAAGGGAAAACAACGGTCCAAGAACATTTGCCTTCATGCAGTAAGAAGATAATAAGAACAGATGGGTAAAATACACGTTTTTTTTTTTTTATCGTTCAAATTAAGAGAAATGGAAGATTAGAGTTTTGGAGGTGCAACATTCTAGACATTTCAAGAGAATGAATAGACCAACTACATAACAGCCATAATTACAATATTAATTTTTAATCCGATTGCACTTTAATTTCAGTATAGCATAAAAAAAATGAATAAAAAAAATATTACATGGTGAGTTAAAAAAAATGAAAAAAGTACATGCCTTTCACATCGAACGATAACTTGGAAAAAACTTTTTTTTTATGGCTCAATTGACGTTTTACCCTCTAACATGGCTTTTACGGTGATGTCATGATAATTTAAGGATTCATGGCCACTGATTTTTGCTACCGCTACGGGTGGATATACTAATGCACAGGATTGATAGTCATACAAAGCCCTTATCCATTTAGTTCATGAGTTTAACAGACAGGGGTGTATAATTTGGGAAGCACATAATGCAGCTCACGACGTATAGTCATTTCACCCCCGTGTATGGGTTAAACCTGAATTAAAAGAGTGCTCCAGAAATATTCCACATTAACTCATGGAAATTAATACCTGAGACAAAGAATTAAAAAAAAAATCCCAGTGGGATAATTGAACAGGAATTAGAATCTTGCAGAACAAAAAATTAGTCCTTTGTTTTACTTGACCCATCTATATAATAGGATATTATATTTTTCTATGGATATGTGACAATATGCCAACAGCACAGTACTAGCAAGCAAATAAATTAGGAAACAAATGCCTTTGCAAAAATATTTTTTTTAAAATACACGAAAAAACCCCTGGGTTTCTCTGATGCTCCTTCCGACTCACTTGGTCCGCTGAAGCTATAGATGTAAATTCTGGGAATATAATCACCAATCCCACATGATGTACACACAACAGGTTTGCACAAACCCCTGTGTCTTTTTTAGTACAGAAAGGCGATAGGCCGGTCCCTATAATAGGGCAAAGTAGAGAGACACAAAATTCAAGTGTTTGCTTACAGTAGATAATGAAGCAAATGTCTCAGATGGAGGAAGGTCCCACACTAACCTAAGGGATTTGTCTGAGACAGGATTTGTAGTTATATTCCCATTAAACCATACGTGGAGATCCATCGGGTCAGGTATTTGTGACATGGCAATATGACATATACACCAGGCAACCACGGAGTCATACATTACCTATTTAAAACCCAAGAAAAAGGGAATAAGATTATTCTCACTGTGCCAACATTTACCACCACTTGGAAAGCAGAGATGTCAATACTGGACAGACTAGATTCTGCGTTATAATGGCCGGCCACAACTATGTATCAATCACATACGTTCTGTTATGTACTAGAACATAGATGTTGAGTTGGGATAGGAGTCATATCTGGCCTGCAATTCAACAGTGTGGCCACCGTCTGTCACAAATTTGGAACATATATGCCCCATGAAAGTCAGATGTCCTTCCACGTTTTAGCTAAAAGTCAACAGACCATTCCATACATTTAATACGAATACCATGGGAACCATGTAGAAAGCACTAAGTGAGATTAAGACTCCCCCCCCAATAAATTTCAGAATCAAAAGCAAAATCATTGTGCAAACAATTAAAAATAATACTCTTGTTGTGTAAATAAAATCTAAATAAAAATTGGCATTTATCATTAAAAAAAATTTAAAATAACATATATATAAAACATATCAACAATTAAATAAATTAACTGACACTTTGCCGTTTTAATGCCTTCTGGCATTAAAATGTAACCGGTGATCGGCAGCAAGTTCTTTTTTTTTTTTGCAATTTATGAGAGATGCACAGAAAACCCCAAATGCGTTGGGTACAAAAATTGCCATTTACTGGCCTCTACAGTTCCTATTCCTACAAATAATTTTATGTGGCTGCAGCATCACTAACTCTATCTTCTATAATTAAACAATATAAAAAAGGGAGAATATTGAAATGACCACATGACAAAAACCTTAAACATTTACCCCATTTTCATAAATACAAGAAAAGGGATGGTGTATATTATTAGTGTAACGCTGGATTCATTTTATGGTTCATTTGATTGGGGGAAGAGCTTTAGTTCAAAGTATTCATCAGTAACACCATGGTTCGATCCTTTTGATATATAGAGGACTAGGGAACCGGGAGCGTTGTCCTTCCCGCCTCTTGCAATTAGGCATGGCTAGCAAAATAAAAAAAGCAATGCATATTTCTTTTGTTAAGGTGTCAATTACATGACACAATGTTGCGAGTATACAAAAGAACCGCTCCCCATCTGATAGACTACAACTTCGCAATCTCCATTCCAATGGGGAACGTCCATTTTCATTTATTCCCCAAGGGCACGTAGAATAAATGCGAGGACCAGATACGTTTTTGAAGAACCAGCTCCATTGAGGGAAAAAATGTACAGCCCCATTGGGCCAACGTCTTTGCTTTACCAAACATTTCCAACGCATGTCATTGGCATATTCATCTAATACCTGAAGTCTGGTCAAATGACCTTTTTTTTTCCAGGCCAATAAAGAGGACTTTCCATCCCACAACACATCACCGTCATAATTAACACAAGCATATACTAAAGAAAAATGGCATATGGAACCAGCTGTCACTTTCCTGTTACTCTTCTGATATCTTGATCATTGGCCTTTTCATTTTAAGGAAGCGGGGTGCCTCTACTTTTCACTATCCTTTGTTTCAGCTGGATCTTCGGGCATCTGAACAGACATCTCAATGGCATTCTGCGGTGGCTTATCCTCTTGGGGACAGGGATTTTCCGCCGGTTCAGTGGACATCAGCTTAGCAGCAGCAGCAACCTTTAAAAGAGCAGAAAATAAATAACTATTCCATGCAATCTGTTTTTCCCCCAGTATTAAAATGGAAAAGCTGAAGAAAGCTAACAAGATGTATTTAAGTAATAACATTATTGAATGATATGTCAGAGCCCTTTTTACCTAGTTTAACAATATCTCTTAGTCGGTCAATTCTAGTTTGCCATACCCTTTGAATATTTTTACTTTTTGGCACATTCCAATGTGTGTGTGTGTGTAATATATATAAATATATATATACACACACACAGCGAAGCTGACAATATGATATTATACACCGCAGTGCTCTGGCAGAAAACCTACCGGATCCTGCTGTGAGGTGCAATTTTCCTGTTCGGATTGCCCCTGATGCCCAGTCAGCTCCTGCAATATTCCTCTTCTGTCAAGCACGCTGCAAAAAGAGTAAAATTAGCTTTTTGGATTACGAAAAGACAATGTAAAAAAAGTATTTTCATCTTAATGTAACCGGAGTCAACAGAATTAGCAAATGGACTGGTTACCTGTTGGGCATTGGTTATGGGAGCTGAAAGCACTGGGAACACTGGTGATTTTAATTTGAACAGTACATATATATATATATTTATTATATCTTGATTCAACAGAAAGAGGATTTAATCTCATAAGGATTTCACACACCAAATACAACTGGAATGGACAAAGCATTAGAAAATTAAATAAATGACTTGTCTGGGCAACAAAACGTTAAGTAAACACGAAGAATCTATCCTAACATGGTCAGTTACTGAGCTGTGATGTTTTTTTAGTTGATTCTAAATAGAAAATGCAGACAACATTCGGTATGATCTATTCTGCCAGTTCAAGGAATATTTCTGCCAAAAAGCGACGCTGAGGATTTATTTATGTATGTATTTTTTTAAGCATATATGAGAGACTCATCACCGGAGCTAACATCTTCCAGCAAAGATGACAAAACTCCAAGAAGGAAAGGAAACTACAGTGCTCTGGATGTTGAACTTAAATAAGAAGGTGATCACTCGATCGATATACACGTCTTACAGATCACCCCCAACTGATCAGTACCTTGGCTGAACAGGCCCACAAAGAACTTCACAACAGTTCTTCACCAGGTTTCCATGACTGTATGGGTTCTGAACTCTGTTTTTACCAGTCCAGGAGCCTTTTATCTGTCAAGATGTAAAAAAAATGTAAAAAAAGTTGTGCTATAACCACAAATTAAACAAATATTTAACTTAGTGAGACTCTGTAGGATCTTCCAGGGAACCCTTTGATTTACACAAAGTACGCAATGTATTAAATCGGGTTGGAATTTCAGATTGTGGCTTAATATATTTCAGTTGAAGGAAAGTCAAAATATGTAAGAGGCAGCAAAAAACACACAAAGTGAATTAAAAAAAAATAAAAAAAAAAAAAATCAGATTTTGAACAAGCACTTACATCCTCATTAGTTGTCTGATTCAAGGAAACCAAGAATGTGTGGAAACCAGTTAATCCTACGACGGACCACAGTGTGAAGAAGCAAATGAAGACTTCCAGAACAGTGAAGTAAAGATTAAGAAATAAAACACTTTGTTCGGTGAAAAAAACCCAAAAACAAACACATTTAGCCGATATGTGCCAAGACTTTGCATTTTATGACCAGTTCTTCCCCCTTTAGAACCCAATGACATTCTGCTTTCTCATGCATCATCTTTCATTACATAAAGTGTATTCTTCTTCTTATTGCCTTTTCCAATTTCATTATTCAGATTATTCAGTTTAGGCCTAGGCTAACCTCCTCTTCTATATCAATTCCATTCCAAGATTCTCCGTTTCCTATTTCCTTCATCCGGTTGTGTAAGTGGTTAATGGGCAGACAGGAAATTAAATGTGCAATAATACATTCCTTCTCCCAGACAAACCAGTTTCATGATCAGAAATTGTCTAAATACAAAGGAAGTTAAAACAATTGCAAAATAAATGATACATTTGGGACACACACGTGGTCACCACATGTATAGTTTTTCATTTTATGGGGGTTGTTCCTTTCAACTGTTCTAATAAACAAGAATCTACTCATCACCAAATATCAAAAGGATATGTCCCTGGGCTTTCTTTGATTGTATTCAAGAAACCAACTTGCAAAGTATCTGTAAAAGCAAAAAATAAAAAACATTAGAAAAGAAGCTTTTTTTTTTTCTTTTCAACATTTGTTGTAAATACGATAAAATTTGGAAGATCAACTCACTTAGAGCAACATATACAATGTTGAAGGAGAAGATGTAAATGGTCAGAAGGGACAAAGACAGAATGAAGAGGTAGAAATACCGATAATTCCTCTTTCCAACACAGTTTCCAACCCATGGACAATGATGGTCAAAACGCTCTGTAAAAGAATGGTACTCATGTTGAAGTAATTGGGGTTTTTGAAAAATATCGTTTGTGTAAAATATCTATTCTAATTAAATTCAATAAAAACAGATTAGGGTTAATGTCTCCCCAAAAAAATAACATATCCTTTGTTGATTACATTTGCAAGAAGGTTTACATAATCTAGAAATTATATAGCTTTTTGTCCTTTAACACTTTCACCCCCATCTTTTCCTGCCGGATGTGCATAGTTTGCTACAACACATAAAATTGGATAAAAATGACCCAAGAGCAACACATAATAAGAAGGCTGCCGTTACATTCGGGAGACAACCTCAGAATTGGTACATGACCCACAAATATTAGTTTGTTATCTTGCAGTCCATGATGGAGGATCATGAGCAGTCCTGTAGATTTACCCCAGTGAGTTACTCACCCACGCAGTTATCACAGATACTGCAGTGCGAGGCACGGGGAGGACGGAAGATTTTGCAAGTGTAACAGTATTTCAGCTTCACAATCTGATTGTTTATTTGGACGTTTTTTATGCGAGGTGGTGGCCGTTGACCCTGGGGGACATTCCCATTGGCTGCCTCTGAAACAAAAAAAATAAATAAAGAAAGTTTATAGAGAAAATATTTTGAAATACAATTTGTATAAAGTGCTTAGCGCCATTATTATTATTTATTTTTATTTTTTTTTTTTTTATAGTGGAACACACTTTGCAACATTAATTCCTGTTGCCACTAGAAAATTGATGATTTACCGAGGGCAGGAAGTTTACCTTCTTTCTATGCCTGCCTTAGTAAGGAAAATACAAAAAAAAAAAGTAACACAACAGTGATCCACATACTGTAACATATTTGTTCCAGGAAAAAAAAGGGGAGGAACACAATGAAAATATCTGGCGTCTCGTTCAACTCGTTCCACATCATGCCAGCTAAATTTAGACGCCGGTCATATAAAAAGACTCATTCCCAATTCTTAACCCTGTATCCTAAGGCACACTGAATAATACGAAACAGAGGCCGCTTTTCAGAATCTTGTGGTTACGGAGATTCCATTAGTCAGGCTGTGGTGAGGTTTTCCTTGTGTGGGACAGGCTATTTGAAAGTACATACCAAGAGGAAAAACTAATATGGTTGTTTAGCTCCAAAGATTGAGTCTTTAGTCAAAATGTTATTTGGCCAACATAAAAAGATGGACTGTTATAAGCTTTGGAGACCTCGGAGGTCTTTTCTGCAGAAGACAATTAAGTAATTCCATATGAAGAAGACCTATAAGCACCTAAAGCACTGTGTGACTCTATATATTCTTCTGTGCTAGCCCAAGTCTAAACACCCTACGTACAAATAAGTAAACATGCTTAATGTTCTGATACAACACAGGTGGCACACATACATGGAACCCAACTAGGTAATGACATTCACGTATCGTAATGTACGTAATTATAATACAATCTTTTAAAGAAGCCCTCACACTTACATCACGTAAGATTCCAAGATAACGCGGTGTAAACCAAAAAGGACTCAAGTCCAATCTGATTTTAAAGTAAATAAATAGCATCAAAGGTTATGTTGACCTAAGGTCTGGCCAACAATTTTCATAGAAAAAGTATTTAAAGTGCACTTTTTTGGATTATTCCTAGGCCTTTCTGCCTCTATGATCAATACACGTTATTCAAGGTTTAAAGCCTAAGAAACAAATCACAGAAAACAAGTTCTAGGATTTACCGCTTTATTAGTATGTGATTGAGACAGGGAGGTCTGAATGACTTTAAGGCTTCAGGTAAATCCGCAGCATTTGTTCCATTAACGCGCTCCAAACCCAGAACACCGTCGGTGTCATTCCTTACCTATCTCCATTTCAATGAAAGCTGCTTCGTCGGGCAGGGCGCGCGGTATAACGCCGGGATCACTGAAACTCGTCCGCAGCAAGGTGGCCATAGAAAAAAGGAAGAGCACGGCTGCAAAAACTGGGATTGCTGGGGAGAGGTGGACTGCTAGGTAACGGCACCTTCAGAAACAAGGAAACATATCAAAAATAGGAAACATTGGAAAAACAAGCAGCGGTGTAGTCACAAACAAAACAGTGGGCCTACACACCATGTACAGGCCCAGACTGGTCACCAGGCAAATGCCCATCTATCAACAGGCAGATTAGACACATTGATCGGGTGCTGAAAACAGGCGGATAACATGGCGGCTCCCATGGTATCCATTACATAGGTGTATTTAGCATTTCGAGCGGTAATAGTGTAGCCTTTAAGAAATGTGATCCACGTTAAACTAAAGAATATCTGTAAGATATCGTTACTAACACCAAGCATTTCTTTCTTAATGATTTTTTTTACTTGATTAAATATGGTAGATACTTGATGGGTTTTTTTGTTTTGTTTTGTTTGTTGTATGTACTGATCAGCAATAAAACACACAGGTTTGTACCCAGAACAAAAAAAAATATATCTCTTAAAAAGGTTGTAGCAACACAAATTACGTGTGACCTAATTAGCCATCCTTCGAACAAATAAACGGTGAAACCTGTCGCACCTCATTGCAGCTTTATAAACTTCCTCTTAACAGGACAATAAAAAGTATTCACACATCATAACACAAACAGAAGCAAACAGGCCTGTTGCTGGTTGTGGTCCAACAACCCCATGTTATTAATTATTACTATTTGGTGGAAGCTTCTCTCACTTTACTGGTTCAGTTTGAAGCATTATCTAAATGTCATGTGGATTGCGCAAGCTCTGAACTTTAGAAAGTCCAGCTGACATTGACTAAAATAATATGCAACATATTCTTTGTACGGGGATCACTTACACTCAGAGCCATAAATTACCAATATTACAAAGAAAAATACAAAGTACACAATAATAGTAACACTATCTGCCTGCAAAATACTAGGTTTAGGATGTGTGTCTAAAGGTGGCAAAACGAGTATTCCTGCCCTAAAAATATCTAAATTGTCCACACCCCACCACTACAAAGCCTACGTAAACCCATCAACAATTGGTAGGTTAACAATAGAGAACAGCTAACCTACGGGGAGGAATACACACGCGGCTCCTGACGACAAGAGGAATTGTGCACAATGTTGTTAATACCGATTTTTCAATAGTACTACTATATCTGTTTATGGAAACACAAGCTTGTCAACCTTGATTGCAAAAACAGGGGGGGGGGGTGATCCGCTGTCTCATTAGGTCAACAAGGAATAACTCTGATGTGCCAAGCCGGCACATATATACTATGGAGGACTGTGCCCAGCTGGCACTGTGTCTACAGAATCCGGTACCTGCCGCTTCCCATGAGTTTGGAAAAAGGAACCACCAGTGGCTACATAAACAAACAACGGCACAGATACCATTCAGGTACGCAAATATTTGTAGGTGCCAGACAAGTGTATTCATGCCGAACCATGTTTATTAACGCAACAAGGAAGTACCGTAACAAGAGTTTACAATAACAACAAAACTCTGCATTCAGCTTGGCTGGGTGGTATGAATCAGTAACAGGACTTCAGGCAAATCATAACTTCTCCCGATTCCGATATACACACTAATCCAGGCAAAATTAATGAAAAAGTACCATTGATCTGTAATCCTATAGAAGTCTTTTTTTGTTTTTTTTTCTCAAAAATCTTTGCAAAGACAGTTTCCACTGATCCATATAACAGTAGATACGACTTGGAAATGTATAGAACTTACTCAAAAGCAAAGAAGAGAGAACACGTGCCCAGTATAAGAATCAATGTAAGATAGAAGATGCCTTTCTGCCTGGCCATCATCACCCGGCCATCGCAGCAGAACGTGTTCTTCCCCGGAAGCTTCTCCCATTTCCGCGTAACCTTCTTCCTCACCATCATCACCGACATGGTTCCACCTCGGCTGTCCGAAGCCCTCTCTGAATGCAGCCTACGCACAGCTCCAGATATGCTATCCAAGGGTCTCCGTCCCAAGCCTATCTGTGCAAGGCTTCATAATCACGCCAAACAACGACCTGGATGCGATATAAAAAAAAAAAAAAAGAAAAGGAAACGTAAACATTCCAGCTAAAATCACCGTACACATTATCTGACACATCATATGTGGTCAAAGTCTTGAAAATCTGAAAGCTTTTCTAGAAGGATCATATTTTAAATCACTGCATAAAATCTCCTGAATAGGTGGAGTTCTCAGGATACTCGCATATACAGCCAACATAATAATATTAATGAGGTCAAAAATATTTTCGCAGGAGGGACTGGTATTATTCATGCATGCAAATTGTAGCTCGAGATATGTTAATGTTTGCATTACACTGCGACTAGCACAATGGTTACTTAAAGCTTCTCCGTCACACCATAATCCGCCATAAACTAAATTCCTAGGACATGCCGTATAGTCAAAAGGTCATTGGTTAATCGAAACCGGGAGTCTTCTCTGGAATAGACTTTGGAAGAAATATTTGATGTAAAAAGCGTTCCCCCTACCACTGAGATTTAGAAGATACAAAACGTACGGAAGGAAGGAAGGAAGGATCTACAAAAAGGTGGTGACAACTGTGACTGGCTGACCAGAAACATTAAAAAGATAAAGGGCAGAAATAAGTTTAACTGTGGCCCTACTGTACTCCTTGTTGAGAAGCGTCGCCCGTTACAGCGGAGATCTGGATACCTTACCCTGGGTCCTAGCGGGTATCATCAATTAGAGTCCAGGCTCTTTGGGCACCGCTAGGTTAATTTGGGAAGTAACAGATGTTGACAGAGAGGTTCCACCGCTGCTTATACTAGGTTCATTATGCACATGCTTCCTTCTTTGTAGGAGTTAGATAAATAAAGTAATCCACAAATGTTTACACACAGTGCTTTAACGTTATACGATACAAAAAACAAAACAAAAAAATAATGTAGATTTTGCAGCAGCTAAACATTAGGGCTGCAACTCGATTATTTTCATAAATAGATTAGTTAGATTATTGTTTTTGATTAATCGGATAAAAAAATAAATGTACATTTTTCGTTTATTTCAAATAACTGGATGTTATAAACAAACAGCAGACTTGCCCCCCCATGCTCCATACTCCTTGGTGTCTAGTAGGAGCAGCCGGTGAACGCCTGCGCGATGAGAGTATATAAACCTCTGCTGCTGCCGGCACTTGCCCAGAAGGTCATGGGATGGCGGCGCTCCATCATAGCAGCCCCAGTGGAAGTGCCGTCAGTAGCGGAGGTTGTCACAGATGCCCACCGGCTGCCAGAGAGGAGGATACAGGTCTCTACGTAAATTGTTTGATTCAGCAAAGTACGAATTCATATAAGGAAAAATCAATATATTAAACCTATTTCTTTTCCATTTCTCTCCCAACTTCACTTGATGAAAACGTCTCGACGGAAAAGAGATTATAATTGAAAACTGGAGGGCAAGAGGCTTAGATGTGATGTAAGGAAGTTTCTGTTATAATGTATTCGATATAGAGCAGTTGAAAAGATTGTGAATTCACCTATTTGTGAGCAGTGCATAAGATATGCATATTTTAAAGATGCACACGTTCTCTCATTTCACAAATTAAGACTAACTTGGAAGAAAATCCATCTCATAACTCTGGCACACAAACTGTTAAAAAAAATTTTTTTTTTAAAAATCACTATACATCATTTATAAAGGAAAATCAAAATAATCCGCGTAATTTTTAGTAAAGCAGAATACATGAACATGGTATTCGGGTTATTCGTTTTATACACAGACTTTCTAAATGTGGCGTTCTACTTTAAAACCAGTGCAAACATAAGAACTAGGTCAAACACAGCAGGAGATCCCATTCTTCCAATAGCGAGGTGTGCTAGAGACAGCCTGCCTGTGTTCCTTATCATTCAATGTTGATTTATAGATTTATTTTATGTTTTCTTATTCGTTGGACCGACTTCAAAGGTCACTGTAGCTAATGCGCCACCAGCATGCAACTTAATTGCAGAATCCCCAATGCACATGCTTAGTACACATGTGCGTCAGTTTAATAAGATTGTTTGAAAACCCTGGTTACACAAAGACATGTTTCTACCTGTAATAAAATCCTATGTCCCTGTTTGATCGCTGGCCTCCTTTTAAAGTCAGGAATCAAAAGAGGGACATCAAGATCTAAAAAGAAACGAGGACATAGACATCAATACCCGCACGTTGTGTCCTTGGTAAAAATATTTTTTGCCGATATGTTCTATAAATCAGCTTGGAAACATTCTTCCTCTGGATCTTCTGAATAATATATATATATATATACACACACACACACACAC
>VKOC01007678.1:0-13362 GCA_009364415.1 Spea multiplicata | reverse complement strand
CGCCGTGTGGCTGAATTGGCGTTTTTTATGGGCGTTTTTAGAAAAAAAAAACAAGTGGAAACCTAGCCTCAGACATATTTCTGTTGAATGAAATCGATATTTATTTTACTTTGTTGTCCTACTTTGTTTCTCATACGTTCATTCTCTAAGGTGAGGACCAAGTTGATGAACCTTCAAATCTCTGCTAATAGCCCAAAAGGAAAGGTTTTTAATCTTGGCCATTTCAAGCCTACTAAGCCCTAATGCTAAAGGTTGTTCTTAACCCCTTAAGGACAATGGGCGGTCCCTAAACCCATTGAAAACAATGCGTTTTGAGTCCGTACATGTACGGGCTTTGTCATTAAGGGGTTAAACATTTTGAAGGTCACATGCATGGAAAATGTTTTACTTCCATTAAGTAGATACTTAGTTGGAATATTATATTTTGTAAACAGGATTTAGACAAGTAAGACGTAAACCAAGGATTAACATTATCCGTAGATTTGTCTATAGACTTTCCATTAGCTAAAGACAAGTAGATAGGTCCTTACAGAATATTCTGTGCACTGCACCATGGGAATTTTTACTTGCATCCTTGCCAGCTGCATCCCTTAACACACAATAAGATTGATATTTATTCATGTTTGTTTCAGCCATATGATTTTTTTTTCTGTTAAGCGTTCATTCCGGGATGTACGAGTACAAACGTCATTGCTCTTTTAATGCAAATGCTAAAAGTGGAATTTTCTTTTGGGTTACAAATTTCTTAGAACATGACATTCACTAAACATCACAGAATACAACAATGGTCTTAAACAGGATTTGTAAGTGTACAATGTCATTACAATTGTTGGTGGGGCTCAGTTGTCTCAGTTGTCTGCTATTAGATTTCTTTTTACTAAATGAACAGTGCTGTTTGGCTGTATCTAGGGCTGCAACTAACGATTATTTTAATAATCGATTAGTTGGCCGATTATTTTTTCGATTAATCGATTAATCGGATAAAAAAACAATATGCAAATGTTTCATTTATTTAAAATAATTTAATGAACTGGATGTTAAAAAACAACTTAAAATTTACATTAACATCCTTATTTTGTTATGATGTAGTAAAAAGCAATATTTTGCCCCCTGCACTTTGCACAGTGCACCCAGTCTCCAACATCTGCCTTGCACCCCCACTCTGCTCTGCACCCCACTTCTGCATCCAAGTCTCACGCCCTGCACCCCCACTCTGCCCTGCATCCAGTCTCCTGGCCTGTCCCCCCACCCCCCAGCTATGGACTGGGTGTGTACAGCCCACCTTTTTTATTTATTGTGTTTCCCCTTGGGTTTTCTGGGGGGTTTGCACATGTGTTACACCTTTAGACTTTGAAGATTTGCTCACATTGGATATACCACAGTGGAGCCGGGACCCTTTTGGCTACAGACTTCCCAGAAGATCCAGCCGTCCTGCTTGCCTTTTGAGGTTAGAAGGAAGGGCTCACATAGTGGGAAACGCAGCATGAGAAGAGGAAAATCAGGAGCACTGCACTACGCTGTGGCCTTTTGATGCCACGTTCTCATGTCCACATCCTTGAGTAAATAAAAGTTGATTTAACTGTAAGTTGAGATATATATATAATCACACACACATATATACACGTGTATATATACCGTATTGGCCCGAATATAGGCCACACTTTTTCCCCCCACTTTAAGTCTTTAAAGTTGGGATGCGGCCTATTTTCAGGCAGCCGGGTTAGGATACAGATCCCCCGCAGCGGTGCAGGGGACCCATATCCTACTCTCCGATATGCTCACAGAGACTTCCCTGCCAGCACTTACCACGGGGGGTTGCCGGCACGGGAGATTGGGAGATTGTCTAAGCGCATCACGCAGACGTGCAGCGGCGATGAGCGTGAATGAACTCCGCTGCCGGGACATCTACTCGATGTGCTTTAACAATGGAGATTTTAAAGCACATCTTGCAGACGTGCCGGCAGCGGAGGTTGTTTATGCTCACATTGCCGGCGGAAGTGCCGGCCCCGGAAGTTGAATAAGCGTTTTGCGTAGATGTTCCCCGCCGGCCCCGCAAGACCCCAGCATATCTCGGGGAGGATAGAGTTTAAAAAAAGCACCTAACTTTTAGGGTGCGGCCTATATCCGGGTGCGTCCTATATCCGAGCCAATACGGTATATCACACACACATTCAGACTTCACAATATATCCTAATGTTTCAGCTCTGATGGGACCTAAACACCTTTTTCTCCAATTATGTCCAATTTATAATATTGTGTATATAGGAAGCAGAAAATGGGTTTATAAAACAATTAAAATGAAATTATTTTCATAATTACTTCTATACGTAGGTCACAAAATTGCATAAAAAGTTTCTAAGTACCTTTTGCCATACCTCCGCAAAACAAAAAAGCTCACTTTTGCCGTCTGAAATGTTGGGAGAAGTGTTAAAGCAAGAAATAAGTGTGACGATGTTAAATGCTACATCACCAGGCGTACCATTGTTTGTAGTCCCTGTGTGAAATTAACACATCCACGAAATGCAATAATAAAAACTGCCGACATCTTAATTGACAAGACACACTTTGTTATATTGCTTCACAGGTGACAAATAAAACAACCAACCTTGCTTTCCCACAAGTCCCTTTCTGCACATAACGGCAATAGTGCAAGCGATAGCAGCGTCTAGGGCTTGCAATCACTGCTTAATGTGTGACTTAATGTGCCTTCCACGGTGGTTTAGGAGCTGTCTGCTGTGCATGTCACGATACAAAGTCACTGAACGGCATTAGAATTAAAAGATAATTATATTTATGAGGCTGGCAGGGAGCAGCATTTTATGCAATGAGCAAGTAATTACTGCCTTGCGTCCCACTATCTATTTGTTCAGTCATGAAGCCTGCTGCAAGTGTCACGTTTCATAGGAGTTTTTATGCGAGCAGCAGCACCTTTGTTTTTCTTTATGCCTCACATTAATATAGAGATTGCTTGCCGCTGTAGGTTTTTTCTGTATTTTCTTTTGTTCCATTCTCAATAATAATGGAAAAATTGGGAACCAGATGCTTGGAGCTTAGCAGAGGGTCTGATAAAGGATGCTCGTGATTACTAGCCGATCCTGGGATTGTTTATTGAGAAGACAGCTGTCTTCAGGAAAACCGTATGAATACGCTTGACCTTTTCAGTGTACTGTTGTGCGTGTGTATTGTGCAATCTAGCCCTGTTTCTGTCTTGTGTCAATTTTTTGTTAAGATGGGTTAGCCAACAAAAAAAAAATCGAGACAACACTAAAGGTATAGTCTGACGTCTCTGACACCACCCCCATTAAAGAATAATGCATATTAAAGAAGTCGGTGAGCTCTTTAATATGCGTTTTTCTAGGATACTCACCTGACCTAGAAGCTCTAGCAGCTGCCCTCCTTCTCTTTGAGCCGACATTTATTGACAGTGATTGGCCGCTTAAACCAAAGCGAGCGCTAGAAGATGACTGGAGTTGAGTATATCATGTCCAGGGAGATGTGTTCAGTCAAACATATATTTATATATATGATTAGATAGATATACTGTATACACTATATGGACAAAAATATTGGGACACACTTTAATTATTGAATATAAAGGTTTCAATCAGACCCATTGCCACAGGTGTATAAAATCAAGCACCTAGCCATGCCATCTGCATTTAATGGAAACAGTTTGAGGAAGGCCCTTTTCTACAGGATGTAGACAGGATTGTCACAAAGCTGGAAAAAACAAGATTTTTAAATGTATCAATAAATCAAATAAAGATCTATGGCTTGCGATTGATTTACTAAATACTTCACATATCCTAAACATACATGTACTAAAATATATCTACTATATTGGACACCTGACCTATACACTAACAGGGACTTTCATGACATTGCAAATATGTTTACATTTACATATACAGACATTAATATGTAGTTGGTGCCTCCTTTGCAGCTATGAAAGCTTCCACTCTTCTAGAAGAGCATTTTTGAGGTCAGGCACTGATGTTGGACGAGAAGGCTTGCCTCGCAATCTCCGTCAGTTTATCCCAAAAATGTTCGATTGGTTGGGATCAGGCCTCTGTGGGTTCTGGGGAAAACCCCACAGAAACATTCCAAGATCTTGTGGAAAGCAGAAGAGTGGAAGCTGTTATTACTAAAAAGGGGAACCAACTATATATTAATGTCTATGTATTTAGAGTGCAATGTCATTGTGTATGTTTAGGATATGTGAAGTACTTCACAAAATAAATCACAAGCCATAGATCTTTTTTATGAATTATTGATAAATTTAAAATATCAGTTTTGGGTGACAGATGGGTAGATCGTATGTATCTTGTTTTTCCAGCTTTGTGACAATCAGCGATTTGAATTAAAACAAATGGTCTGTAACATGTCTTTGAAGAAATGTTTTCTATAGTTTTTGCTGTTATCAGTATACAATTCGCCCCCTGTATGCTACTTTCTACTTTTCACAGATTCTCTTTTGACCTTCATTTCTATGTCTTCTTGAAGTAATTTGCAATCTGATATCACCTCCCATGTTTATCAAGAGGATCCATTTGTATCTCCAAGCCACTTTTCTCTTAATAGAATGAAAAATGAGACCAAAGATCAATTAAGAAAAATCTATTGCTGTCCAGATGTTATATATGCAGTAACTATCATTATTGCATGTTCTACTTGACTAGTTAGAGTGCAAGCTAAGAGCAGGAACGTGTGTTAAGAAGTGTTACAGGAAGTTAGAATCACAATTACACTTTGGAAAGAAAGCATTTTGGTTGCACAGACTAATGTGCTCAGACTCGGGCAATGTACTGGGACTGAAGGAATGACAATGGAGAGGGCCTTGCTGGCAGCCATGTTTTTATGTAATACGCACCCCTTGTTGTCTGGCTCCTAAAAAGGGCTAAATCGAGCATGTTATGCCTGAGATATTACATTATACTTACAGGGTGGAAAATAACCATTTGCAAGAGGATGACAGCCATGATGATAAATGATACGTCATTTGTCAATTCCTTTAAATGCTCTACAACTGTAGACTTGTGTGTATTGAATGTGATGAGCGATGCCGAAAAAAACCCCAGACTCTATCGGCAGCATAATGTTGAGCAAGGGGAATAATGGGATGACAGATGATCTCGGAAACTAAGCCTTTTCTGTTTCTGAGAAACCCTAAAAACATACTCGATCCAAATGAAGTGTGTTTTCCTCTTGACAAGGTGCCTTTTTTTTCAGTGCACAATTAAAAGTTCAATTTTTCAGAATAAAAAATGGTCGAAATAATGAGTTCAGACAATTTATACTTTAAGATCGAATATGGCTGAATGCTTTAGATAAATTCCAAAAGATGCAGTCAAGTCTCGTGCTTCAAAAAAGATATCAATAAGAAACTTTTCTTGGACACTTCCAAATATTGAAATACATGGAATTTGACACCAACTTGTTTGAGAAGTTGTTGGTCCTATCCCAAAAGACTAAGGGCTGTGAGGGAATCTGAGGGAGCATATACGGACTGCTGATAATATGCTTGTACTCATTCAAGTTTTGCACTTCTTACAACTGTATTATTTTTATCAGAACCCCTAGCAAATGGATAGTTTCCTCCCTGTAATACAGTATCTTTTCTGGCTCCTACGTTTTCTAACCCCACCAAATAGAAAGATGTATGGTACTTGATAGAGTATTATGCATGTCAGATTAAACCTCTTATTATTATAATATAAATTTCATTATATTTTCCATTTATCGGTTGGTGAATGGTAACTATGATGTGGGAAAACAAGCTTATTAACTGTCCTTTTGTTTCAGATTTGACATGTAGCAAACACTTGTTCTTAATAAATACTTATGAAAGAGAAATTGGCTGTCCTTGTTCATTTTTCTGCTCAGACAGCAGGATTCCTTGTGGGCCTACATGGGAACTGGTTTGAATGCTACAAAGAAAGCAATGCATCTTGTTTAGTGTAGTGTCTGGTCCCATCAGTGAGCTTAATGGAAAATCCCTGTAAGACTAGCATTATTTTGACACGTAATCATTAGTCAGAAATAATGTAGGCAGTATTGTTTTACGAGTTTGAATGATCTGATTATGACTCATTCTTATATGAAACTATGGCCTAGGAAGAAATTTGTCTTTTATTTTGAATCAAAGACTTTAGTTTGCGTGTATAAAATTATATCTGAATTATGGTGCTATATAAATCAATCAATAATCAACATCAATGGCCTTCTCCTTCAGGAATGGCAGAGCTGGCCATACATAATATAGAATTAACGGGGGCAGATTTCTTGAAAGCCTCTTAACAATACCTTATGGAAGGGCAGCCCTTCCTAAAGAGAAATTTGCAAGGATTGGCCCTTAATGGCTAACTAAGCCGAGAAGTTAAACTGCAGCTCCCGTAGAAAGGTCTATTTACTGAATAAAGCCCACTGAGATTATATAGCTCCATTACCCACCCAGTGAGATATTTGGTCTCAAATCAAATCACTTCCCTGTAAAGAGGAAGCGCCTGGAAGAACCTGGATTCCCACTATCCAGCTAAGAATGAATACAGGGAGCCTCCAAGGTTCCCTACAATCTCCCTATGGTAGGATGCAAATACATTAACTTCCATTGATGCTATTCCGTCACTTGTTGATGGTTAGGCATGACCATGTGTAGGCGAATCCCCCTATTGAACTACTTACAAGGGAGATCTCCAATATCACCAGTTTGTTCATTCTCATTATGAACCCATACAACCATAACATAACCATAACCTTAATAGAGGTCTAGGAACAGAAAGGACAGCAGCCACAAATAAGACAGCTTGAGAAGCTGGCCAAGGGAAGCACGGATAATAAATTAGTCTCTGCTAATGATGCATGTTTGTTACTTACAAACAGTTTCCCAATTAAATTATCAGACATTTATTTAACGAATGCTTATGAGGTAGGTGTATTGATTCTTTTCAACATCTTACTTTGAGTTTCACATATAACTTGTATTCCTTATTATCTTGGTTTTAAATGTCACATATTTCTGTATAAGTGTCATTGAAATAGCTTCTACCCATTCCCGAGCAGGGCATGTTAATCAAGCATTAATCTGGAGGGTTCACTAGCTGGTACTGAATTATGCATATATTATCAATCACAATAATGGAAGTGACTGTACTTATTATTTGTACTCTGTAGAATCTGGCAGCCAATATTATTCATCACTCTCGGATTAGCTGTAGCTTTATTATGCTTGGCTTCATAATTTGGATATGTAAAACGAATTGGCCATTCACAAAATGCAATATGTTTAACAGCTACATGTGAAATGGATCTGGGGGGGGGTTATATCTGCAAACAAAGCATGTGTTTCTAAGATTCCTGTCATTTGATATGTTAAGTAAGGGTATACCATAGTATCTGTGAACAGTGTTACTTTTAGATTGAGGTAACCTGTCTCATCCTGATTATGTCACACATTTGTGGTGTTGTGCATTTTTGGTTTGCTTTTGGTAAGTTTTCAACTTACTACTAAAAATAGTTAAGCAGTCTATCTGTGTGTATACAATGTTGTTCAGTGTTGGTTCAGGGTTTTTAGGTTGTTATGGAAAATAACTTATTTCAGAGAATACAAACACATACACTTCAAGCTTTTTAATATTATACTTCATATATAGTATACCAAGGCTGCCGTAGTAAACATTGGGCCCACACTGTGCTTACTGAACATGAAGTAATGACGTGAACATGAAGTAATGTTCCCTGTACTTTAATTCTTTATAGATCTTTAGAAGAAAGGCAGTGGAACTGGGAGAAAAGCTGCTTCCTGCTTTCAACACTCCTACTGGTATTCCTTGGGCATTGTTAAACATGAAGAGGTAAGCTATTGATACACATATTTGCTTTTGTATGTATGTATATGTATATGTATGTATATACCCTCTTTGAATTCTATGGTTTTGCATATCAGGACTATCATCTTACACATCTAAAGATTAGGTAAGTACAACAACACATGACATATTGTACTGTGTCATGATTATTCAATAAAAATAAAGCCAAAATGGAGAAGCCACGTGTGACAAACTAAGTATACCCTTAGTGCTTCCATAGGTATTAACATGCAAAGTAGCAGACAGGTGTGTGCTGCCAATCAAATGCGCTTGATTGATTATCAGCAAGATTGACAACCTCTATAAAAGCTGAAGTTTTAGTACCGTATATTCCGGCGTATAAGACGACCCCCAACTTTTCCACTGCCCATACACATACGTGTATATATCTACACATACTAACATACGCCTGTCCATACATACACATTTATACACTGCCCTCACCACACACCCCTGCCTTTACACACACACATACATACCATATATCATAAATATATATATATATATATATATATATATATATATATATATCATATACTACACACACACACACACCAGCTTACAAACACACAAATACCTACACTGCTCTGACACACACCTGACCATACACTGACCATCTCACACCAACATACATACACACACACTGCACTCACACCCTCCTCATCTCTTACCTTTCTCATCTTCTTTCTTCCATCCAGTTGTGGGAGCGCGAGTTCGGTAATTTCAGTCCTTTGCTTTCCTGCTCCCTCATCACTACGCGCCGGCAATTGATGCCGAGTGCCGGGACATGACGTCATCCCCACGCTCGGCATCAATAGCCGGCGCGTAGTGATTAGGGAGCACGGAAGCCGAGGTCTGAAGAGCCAGACCTCGAGCTCACTAATGTTGAGCTAGTTAGAGGGAGGTAGTGATCTCCCCAACCAGCCCTGCTCATCGGGCGTGCGCTGATAGGGGCTAGTTGGGGAGATCACGACCTTGCACCTACCTCGGCGCGGCCCTGAAGACCGGCCCATGGGAGGCGGCTTCTCCGCTCGCCCCTAGAGATTTGTGGCTTCGTGGGGAATCTCCGGCTCGGTAAGTTTCAGTACCCGGCGTATAAGACGACCCCCAACTTTTGAGAAGATTTTCACGGGTTAAAAAGTCGTCTTATACCCCGGAAAATATGGTGGTTTGCTGGTCTGGAGCATTCAGGTGTTATCACAATGCCAAGCAGTGATCTTAGAGATGCAATTGTTGCTGCTGATCAATCTGGGAAGATATCCAAACAATTTGAAGTCCATCATTCTACAGTGAGATTATTAAAAAGTGGAAAACATTCAAGACCAATGTGCCAATGTTCCCGGGAATGTACATCCCAGCACATTCACCCCAAGATCAGACTGTGCAATGCTCAGAGAAATTACAAAAAACTCAAAGTATCCAAATGTTCTCCTTTGTAAAAATATATATACTTTTGTGGGTATTTTTTGGTTTCTATGTTCAAATAGTGAGTTGCAAACCCAGCATACTAAATGTAAAAAATTAACAGTTTATATGCCTTACAACTGCTGGAAAAATATGAAAATGTTATATATTGCTTTCTCTAGTTTATCTCAAATACTAATTATTCGACTAATCATATCATGGTTCGACTAATCATGTTATGGTATCAAAGGAAAGCTCTATCTCCTTCAAAAACAATACATACATTTACATGGGTAGGCTATTAACAGGAAAGGGGAATAATGGTTGAACAGACATATGACAAAAATTGTAAAATAGCTCTGGTATTTGAAGTGGCAAAAAACCTTGGTGGTGAAGCAGTCTAATAGCTCTGTTTAAATAAAAGAAAAAAAACTAAACAAGCCATTTGAAAATGCAATGCATTGCCAAATACAATTCTGTACTAGGTAATTGAGGTAAAACATTCCAGATAACATTCAGGCCTCAAACATATATTCAAAGTGAAGACTATGAGCTATTATATAAATTAGACTATTAGATAAAAGCCCCATAGATCACAGGTTGCACACCCCAAAGCCAGCCCTGGTGTCCACATTCCCCACATAGAACCTGACCAGCACCCAGATTACAGTCCAGAGTGAGCCAGCTTTGTCCCCAAACAGCCCAGCGTGAGCCATCTTTGTCCCAACACGCTGTCTGTGCCATCTTGGTCCCCAAGGCTCAAACACCCTGCTTGGGCCCTCTTTGCCTTTCTGTCAGACACCAGTGGGGTGTCTGTGTTAGAAAGGAGGAGGAGGAGCCCAGTATGCCGGACGACCGGAGGAAATGGTAAAACAGTCCAAACAATAGCGTAGTCAGGGCACAGGCAACAGGTCAGGTTCAGGCTGCAATCCAATAGCGTAGTCAGGGCACAGGCAATAGGTCAGGTTCAGGTTCAGAATATGGACAGGAGCACAGTACTGGGAACGCTGTGTAGGGCACAGAGCGTCTCAGAATATCTGAGTGCTGCCATAAGAGAGCTTGGGGATTTTATAGGGATCTAAGGCATGACGTATGATGTCACGTCTGGAGAATCCACCCTCCGTACCGCCCCAAACATAATCTGTAGTGAGAGACGGCGCCAGAGGCCCCTCCAGGAGAGCCCTCCACCCTCACTCCTCCCTTCTCCTCCTGCACACAGTCGGCAGGTTTGAATAATTTGTAGTCTATGAGCACACGTGTACTGCATATACCATGCTAAGGTAGGGTTTCATAGTATACCACCTTAGTAGGTACCTTAGCAGGTAGTAGTGCAGGGGACAAATAAAGCTCTTCATCTACCACAAGTTTGTTTATGATATGTTAAAATTTTTACTTCCAACTTTTTCCTGTTTGCAACCATTGTAATTGTTTTGCAGCACAGTTGAGGCCTACAGTATGAGACCATTAGTTTTAATTTACTGTTCCATTACCCCTTTCAGATTGCCCTAAGGGACATAATGCATCACTCACTGAGGCCCTTTAAAATGTGATCAATTAGGAGTCCTTCAGGGATTGTGGTTCCACCCGATTTACAATATATGTATATACGTGAAATCTAAATTATAGTGTCCTACTAAAAATACTTTTTCTTTTTGCACTTTGCTTACAGTTGTACATTTAACTGAGCAGCCTTTTTTATTTCACTAAATAGTACACTAGCAGTCATTTTGAAAACAATAGAAGTGATACATTTAATAAGTGTGCCTGATTACTGAATTTTGCAGCTTTTTTAATTACATTTGCTTCCTACTAGATACCTAATAAATGTAATTTCCTATTGACGGTGCCTTAATTGTAGCAGTTCCGGATGCCTGAAGGTCAGTCAGGTATTGGGTGTAATTTGAAACAGTATGTTCCCACACAAAACACTTTCCTAAAATAATTTGAATTTCATTTTAATTACAAATACAAGTGTTTTTTTAATGAACGTTTCCAGTTAACCATAATAATTTAGGTCTTCACCTATATTAGACAAGTGAGCGAGGAAAGGCAGTTGAGAGCACATTGGACACCTAACGACACCTACAACTCCAGTTCTGGGCAATGGGGATCATGGGACAGTTTATAGTTTAAGGTAGTTTATAGTGGTTTAGGTTGAGAAAATACTTGTTGTCCTTACTGTATATTTTTTCTTGACTTGGAAGTCAAGTGTTTGATTTTTAGGATTTTTGTATATTGGCTGAACATTAATAGAGGCAGACTGTGGGATTATTGGACATATCCCTAAATTATCCTAGTGGGCTGTACAATCAATGGAGGTCTCTGCTACAACACAGAAATCCATTGCAGCTTCCGCATGGCCACCTCCTGACCCTCTGATGCTGAATGCAGCAATCCCTGCTTACTTCTGTTGCTAGACCTATCTCTCCGAATATCTTTCCTCATAGTATGTCCCTATTTAGACTTGAAATTTTGAGGGGATGAGTATGTGGTGGTGGCTTTTTCTTTTCCTGGTCAGTATTTTCTGTGTTACGTAGGCTGGCCATTTGTTGGAGCCTAGATCAAAGCAGTTTTTTGGAAAATTCACTATTGCCATTTGAAATGGTATATGTGTTGTATGTAACAGTGTTTATCATTTCCAATATTTTAGCAGAGTAAATTACTTTGCAAACTCTTTGTAAAACGTTATCAGCTTATCCCATCGGGCCAGAAGGTTTTACCCTCTTTCACATTAACCCTGTTCTTCTAATCTAGGCCCTTTAATGGTATGGCCAGTGCTTCCGTAGGATCATCCCAGAGGACTCCCCTTTCTAGCTAGTTAAAGTGGGGGATTAGATTAGGGGCATGTGATTAAGAAGGTCCTTGATTCTGTCTGGGTTCTGTGAACCAATTTTCTTAATTGCAAGATTTGTAGGAGATAGGGCAAATGTAACAAAGCATTCATGTTAAGACATTCATTAGACATGCTACAGTATGCATCATGGCAGTGGAAAGTGATTTGAAAGTCATCCTCCCAATCTAGCAGATATAAAAAGATGTAGCACTAACTGCGCGTTGCTTCCCTGTGCCCCTTGGTACCCAGCCAAGACATCCCTCATGATTACCCAGAAACCCCTCCGGCAGTTAGCAGGTTAATAGGCAAGCACATGAACAATAATCAGTTATGCTTTGGTTGAGTTATATTGTTTTATTGCCTGTTCATTCATCAGTTTCTTTACATTATGAGGTTACATAGTCCCCAGGCTTCATAGCTTTCAACTTCAGAATTGTTACATTTCTGAGTGAAGATAGACTTGAGCACTGCAGTTTTTTTGTTTGCCTGAGGAAATGTTTGTCCGATAGCATGTTTTTGGTGCATATTTTCCCTAATTACTTTAATTCTTTAAGCACTTTTTTATATTACATTTTTTCACAGTTCTTACCAGCAGCCAACATTTTAGTCTTCACTCTCCTCCTTATGTCACAAATAGTAAAATTAATGAAAATTTTGTTAAAAGCTTGCATATATGTATGGTTAGACATATACAACTGTGTCAGATATATGTTTAAACACAATTTTCACAGAGGAAATGTTACTCAAAGGAGACATTTAGGCATTGAAGTACATGGATTAGTTGTGGCATCCTTTTAAAAATAAGAGATATTTACAGTATATTGACATAAGACGTGTCAAACCGTGAGTGTTTTTTCAAGACGGCTACGCTTGGCATTCCCATTAGCCTTTAATGTGAAATGTTCCACCATTCTTCATTTATTTATTGTAACTTACAATAAGGTGACATTTAATATGGTGATAATTTCCTTTTAAATAACATTTTTGCCCTTTTTATTACAAAGGTGTGACTTGATAAATATGATAAATATTTAATGGTTTCGGAAGGTCGTTTGCTTTGCCCGTAAGGTTAAAGTGTTAATTGTCATTTGATGGTGGTGGATAGGCTTTGATTTGTGTTTTTTCTCCTATTTATTTTATTAAATGTATTTCTATCTTATGCTCCTTGTTTCCACTTGATAGATGAGTGGTAAACCTATTTTAATAGTGTTTATTATTACCGTATTTGCTCGATTATAAGACGACCCTGATTATAAGACG
>VKOC01007677.1:0-10455 GCA_009364415.1 Spea multiplicata | reverse complement strand
TTAAAAGTAAGTTGCACACCAAAATTGTACAAAAAAAATTATATGATTGTTAACAGCAATCTCAGGCATATCCAGATTCAGTATGTACTGGTTGGCTGGGCATTGTATTTTTTGTCCAATTTTAGTGTGTAACCACACTTTTATTAAAATTAACACACCATAATTGGACAAAAAAAGCAACAATGTGACTTGGCATGATAGGAGTGTGATTGCAAGCAAACACACTCTTTTCATACCCAGGCAACCAGTAAATGCTGGAACCTTGGCATGCTGGGACTGTGATTGCTGTTAGCAGATTGCTGTTAGCAATCACACTCCTATCATGCCAAGTCAGCCAGTACATGCTGGTACAGGGTGGCTGTAAGTGATGTGCAGACCCCATACTGCTGGCAGCATCAATACACAAGGGGGCAGCTAGCCAGATTTCAGCATGTACTGGCCGACTTGGCATGATTGGAGTGTGATTGCTAACAGCAAACACACTCTTTTTCTACCCAGGCAACCAGTAAATGCTGGAACCTGATGATGGCACTGTGATTGATGTTAGCAGATTGCTGTTAGCTGTTAGCAATCATACTCCTATCATGCCAAGTCAGCCAGTATACGCTGGTACAGGGTGGCTGTAAGTGCAGACCCCAAACTGCTGACGGCATCAATACACAAGGGGGGCAGCTAGCTAGGTTTCAGCATGTACTGGCTGACTTGGCATGATAGGAGTGTAATTGCTAACAGCAATCAAAGTCCCATCATGCCTAGGTTTCAGCACTTACACATCCATGCTATCACACACACACACTCATTCATTCATATACTCATTCATTCACACATTCATTCCCTCACAGGCATACTCATTCAAACAACCTCCCTTACCTACTACAGCTCTCGATGCCGCTCACAAACACAAACTTTATCAGGGGGCGTGGCCTCCCCCGTTCTCCCCACAGAGGAAGCAGGACTGGAGACTGGAGTAAGCTGCAGGGCTTGTGATCCTGGCTGCCGATCTCACGGGCCGCACCTTGAGGTCAGGCAGGCCGCATTTGGCCCGCGGGCCGCATGTTGGACGCCCCTGCTCTAGACTGTCCATAAGAGAGTAGTCTCTCAGCAGGCTGTGGATACGCCATGTGGCCATGGACTGTGACCTGCTCCCTCCTCAAAATCAGGTAGTTCCTGGTCGAACCGTCCTTTACACAGCACATGAGGCGCCAAGCATCATCAATGGCTCCCTCATTGTGTGTTCCTAGAAAAAGTCTGTTCATGTCACATTTGCCCAAACAGTTGTGATGGTGGAGCCCTGGGATATTCTCGATAGTGCCTTTGGCTCTGATGAGCTTGTGGATCACACGTGGTGGCTTAACGCCCTCCAAATTTGCCCAAGGGATAGAGCTGTCCCATTTTTCCCACTTCCCTTCACAGGGGCAGTAGGAAGAAGTGAGACATGGAATTTCCAGCAGACCCTTTCACTACGTGTCTGAGAGTCCTGCGCATACAGTTGCATACAAAGAAGGCATGACAGGCACTCTTTTGCCTCCCTTGCGAGGTACCATGTACATCACTGCATGCTTTACGCTGTCCATTTTGCAGACTTCCATGTTGATGTCTTCTTGAATGGTGACCAACAAGGGCCAGGCCTGAGCCACGTACTGCAGAACGGGAACAATCTCGTTTTGCAGCACCAGCACTTTCCTTCCGATGATGTCTCTGAGGCGCCACAATTCGTTTTTCTTGAGCAAGTCTCTCCTCCCAGCATTTCAGGGCTGCACCCTCACTGTCAAACCAGACACCAAGGATTTGTAGGAAGTCGGTCGTGATGGGAAACGGGAGTCAGTTCTGGTCAGAACTGACACAAAGATGGCCCTGGCAAGCCATTTAGGGGCAACCCATTTGGGCCCAAGGATAGTGGCGACAAGCCATGGGGGGTATCCAGAAAAGAATTGAGAGACTTCCCATTGCTTTACTTATCAGTTTGTCAGAGTAGATATTTCTTTTTTAGGCAAATAAGTTAAAATTATTTTAAGAACTGACATGAATGTACATACTGACGTACTTCTGTGTTTGCCGTATTCCTCGTGCCATGCATTTCGGGTCTGGACTGGTCCTATGGGTGGGACCAGTCTGAAGATGCAGAAGTGGTCTGCCAAGGTGGAAATAGTCAGTATGGAGCGTTTAGAGAGCGTGTGAGAAAGAGTGAGAGAGCAAGAGTGTGAGATAATAAGAGTGTGCAACTGTGACTGTGGGCAATGGGCACTGTTGCCCAAAACATGTCTAGTATGGATGGATTAAGGGAGACATGCTTGGTGACTGTCCAGACGCTGCCCACAGTGCATCATAGCAGAGGAGACCTCAATACATTTGTCCTGGCAGTGTTGTTTTGCACAGGCTTTGCTGAGAACCTTGGAAAACAAGCTCAAAGACTCAGTGGAGAGGAAGTCCCTCTCATCCCATTTGTTTTTGTATGGACTCTTTCCAGGAACTCACGCTTTGCCATTGAAGAAGCGTGGCGCCTAATGTGCGGTGTTAAGGTGCTTTATGGTTTGCCAGGAACAGCCTGATCCTGTGTAGGAAACAGATCCTTGTCCAAGACTGTCGCAGGCTGATCCACATTGACAGCCTTGAGGGGTAGGATTCATCTCCAGTACTCATTCTCCTGATCCCCTCCCTGCCATTGGACTTTCATCATACCCCCATCCTTAGGTTTTATTCCTTCTGCCCCTATTGTATAGTATGATGTGATCACTGTTACTTCTCTGTTTATTGCATGGCTTTCGGTTTACTGATCACTGTTGGTTTTTGGCAGTAAACAGATGCTATCGCTCTATGTACTTGATTAAGCTGCTGATATTTGTGTTCTGAGCTGTGTTGCAGTTTACCTTGCATATAATTTCCAGTGGGCTGCATTGGGGCAGAAGAAGTTCCGGTTCTTGCCTGAAGACCTTGTCTGAATCACTGGCTGCACTTGAAGGTCCACCAATCCAGTTGACCTTCACTCCTCCAAGTGTCCATGATTACCCTGAAGATCACAGTTCAGGTCTATCTGGTGTTTTTATGAGGCCGGTCCAGTATGAATGGCCTGGTAGGCACTGCCTCACCAAGCAGGGCCGATACCAAGCGTGACAGTAATGAAAGACGCTGTAGCCTTGGCATCTAGTAGGGGTAGGGTGACAACCAAAGTCATTTTAATTTCAGGAAATGTACATTTCATACTTTATTGACCCAAAAGCTTAAAGTGCTGCCCTGCTCATGCAACATGTACATGTGTCCTTGAAAAAATGGCTGATGTGGTCACCCTATGCAGGTATTTCCCCATGTATAAGATACTCCCATGTATAAGACACACCTCAGACTACATGCTGACCAGAGCTCCACTATATGACATCATAACCCGGTGCTCAACAGTGTGAGAGAGCTGCACTAAAGAAGGTTCAGACACTGGAGGCAGTGACCTTTATTAGATTTGCAGAGATTTGGCCCCTTCACCATTGTGTTCCCCTGCCAGAAGTTAGACCCCCCACACACACCTTCGTTTCACCAATTTTTGAAGAAGCGCCCCGGGAGGCCTGGTTAACTGACCTGATACCGGAGAGAAGCGGGGGCGAAGAAAGAAGACACAAAAACTAAAAAAAAGGCAAGAGAATAAAGAGGAGCTGCTGAAAAAGGAGACAGGGGCACGGAAGCAGTCGGCGGAGAAGGTAGGGAGACATTGATAGGGCGTGAGTGAGTGAGTGAGTGAGAGTGTGAGTGAGTGAGAGTGTGAGTGACAACAAATTTTGTTTTTGAATGTAAAAAGCTCTCCGAATTTCAGCCGAACCGGTAGGACAGGAAACAAAATGCGGAGATCCTACGCTTTTTTAGTATTTGAATTTGCATGAAAGATGAGTCCTGGAATGGGCGCCCAGCACAGTTTCCTTTGATATAATCTGATACAGCCAAATATAATTTAAGACTGGCATAATTAAATCCCTTTAATTCACTTTTCATTCATTCAAAGGCAGAAAAGAGCGCAGGCTTGCCCTTGAAACGTGCAAAGGTATTTAAAATCTCTGCTCACGTAAAAGTTAACCACAGCATACCTTCCAAGTGTCCCATTCTCGCAGGAACAGTCCCAAGATCCTTATGTCCTTCTTTCTTCCCCTGATGTCCCCCTTTTCTTAGAGGTAAGGATCTTTGCTGGGTATGAGGGTATCACAGTGTTCTAAACGCCATAATAACAATAGAACCGTATTATTATGAAGAATATGTCTAATCTTCTTTTACTGAGGAAATGAAAAACTTACATTTAGCTAAGCCTCAGTCTCTAAAGACTGTTGGAGGGTCTGTGTCAGCCTGATCTTTTTTCTACATTCTTTTGCACTCTCTACAACTGCGTATATCACAAGCCCAACACACCTCAATCTCCCAACCTCAACCTCTTAATAGTTTGTAAGCTCAACGGTCGAGCCTTCTTACACTTATGAGCATTGAAAAAGGGGTTGAGATCAACTCATGGAGAACAGGCAGCACCTCGGGAGTTAGCTCACTCGTGCCATTACAGAAGAACAACTCCAGGCGTATGTTTTAAACTCCAAGGGTCTTGTCAGTGGGGTCCAATTTGTACTTCTCTAGGCACAGGTGAGAAAGAAGGTCCACATCTGGACTCACCCCTACACTTGGTGTGGATTGCCCATAAGGGCAGTACTGGACTGCAATGTCATAATAATGTGGTAGCTTAACTTTAAAAAAGATCACGTTCAGCCCTTCTACCTATCCTTCATCCGATAGAACCTCCTCTCTTGGCAGTGAATTCTGTACCTTTAGTGTCCTCACTGTAAAGAATCCCTTTGTTTTGTGTGAAATCTTTGCTCTTCCAGTCTCATAGAAAGTGACGCCAGATAAGAACCATTCGGCCCAACCGTCTCAGAGGACGACCTCTTGTTCTTTGTACATTTCTGTTAATAAACAGGTCACTAGAGAGCTCCTTATATCGGCCCCGCACATATTTATACAACTTTATAATATTCCAAGGGGCTGTTTTCCTAGCGTAATAAAGATGCAACTTTTTCTTCATAACTAAGATCTTCCAATCGCCTTATTCATTTTTGTAGCCTTCCTTTGCACCATTTCTAGTGCCATAATGTCCTTTTTAAAGGCCGGCGCCCAGAATTGCACCGCATATTCAAGGTGAGGTCTGAACTTTGACTTCAAATGATATCCTCCTCCCAGGAATTACTACCGTTTTATACATGCCAATATCTTACTGGCCTTTTCAGCTGCTGACTGACGTTGTGCACAGTTGCCAAGTCTGTTGTCTACAATTATTCCTAAATCCTTCTCCTTGGCAGTTTTTCACAGGGAGATTCCATTTAAAGTATATATTATTTTTCCCATAATGCTTAACTCTTAATAGATGCCATTAGCCTGTCAAAGTTGACACTAAAATTAAGTGTCTTGGTGGGGTAGTTACCAAATGGAACTTATCTCAAGTGAGACCATGTTATTGTCACTATTTCCCAAGGGTTTTCTTTCTTGGATGTTTGAGATCAGCTCCTCATTGTTAGTCAATGGAAATATTTCCTCTGTAACGGCACAACCGAGCACTAACTTCTCCTGAGCGGGGACACGCCGTGGGGTAGGCTATTGAGCGGCTGTCCGTCCTCAGTTGGGTTGTTTTCAGACTTCTTGGTGTGGGATTTCACATTTCAGGATATCCTTGGGGTCCAGGTGAAAAGGTAAGTCCAGACGTGGACCTCTTCGCTCAACTATGCCTAGAGGGGAAAAACTGCACTCCACTGACAAAGCCCATGAAGACTCAGATGGCCTGGGGTTGTTGGCTCCCTCATGCAGAGGAAATTTGCCTTACATCTTGTTCCGGGCTGCCTTTGTGGGCAAGATCACACCGAAATGTCAACAGAGATTTTTCCGCTGTGTAGCACATGTAACCTAAAGCAGGACAGTTGTTTCTCTTTCGTATTCATGTTGTTGTTGTTGTTGAAGACAAGTTAAGTATTTAGGAGATATGACCCCTGGTTTGATTAAGACCTTACTTAATCTGCTAGTACTGATGTTGTGATAATTTACTTTTAAAAGTTATGATTAATACTTGTAATGCTAAAAGTGGGCACTTGGTGGCAGTAGAGTACAACAATTGACAAAAACAACTACAGTAAAAAACAAGACAAGCAAAAGAAGGCACCACAAAACAACTGTTTAAGAATAATCTTTATCAACTGTTATATTACAGAACTGAAAACAGGAAAGTCCAGGAAATACTTTTCCATTAGTATATTTTTTGTGTGTATATTTTTTTTTTTTATTTTTTTTTACAAAATATACAAAATAATTACCGATTCTGGCAAGGTGTTTTCATGCTCTTTAAACATGATGATGCTCCCTGATTTAAAAGTCTCATGCTATTGATCTGAAATACCTTTACCATCCCATAACCAGATGGGAACAGCCCCCACTTTCTCTACTTTCTAATGGAGAACCTAGAAGTAGCAGTGGTGGCCTTCGGCAGATGTGGCGGTCACTAATAGTGGACCATACAGCAGAACCACCGTACGTCACGGCGGCCTAGAAACGAGGTCTAAACTCTTAAAAGGACAATCCCCCCTGGGTCTCCAAAAATATTCTGTAAACAGCTTTAAAGCAGCCTAAACAAAGTAATAATAATTTCTCTGTTCTCTGAAAATAGGATAATCATGAAATACGTGGCCGGTTTTCCGATTGCAGATAGGACATTGGGAAGAGGTGGAGAAGACTTCATGTGCCAGATCCTGCCTAGCACGTAGCGACATCACTTAAAACTAATGTTTTTTTTTATTTTTGAAACCCCTTCAAAATGTATATTTCAGCAACAGATAGGGAGCACCCAACTAAAACCCAGTTTTGTTATTTCGATGACCATATAAAATAGTTTATTATATATGAACATGTCTGGAGATATTAGCCCCGTTTTCATTTTGTGGTATGAAGAAGCCAACCCTTTATGTCTTCTCAATGGTACCCTGGGAAAACTATTTTTTTTACAAGCTTAAGGCTGGGTAATACCTAAATCTAAGATAACAAGCATTAGATATGAAAAACCCTTAAAAAAAACACCCAACGGGGTAGTGTTAATTTTAACGATGCCCTGTGGCCGAGATTTCCCATTAATGTTTTCTCTGTGGCAATAACTTTTTAAATCGTGTCATGTCGAGAAAGCAGCGTGTACCGTAGAAGCTACCAGATGCTTTCTCTGAGAGACTTCAGGATGCACCACATTTTCTACAAAATCTAGCATTGTATTAAAAAAAGTCATTTTCAAAATCAAAATTTTTCCTTAAAGGGGGGGTAACAAAAATGAATAGAGACATATTAGCCCAAGAGAAAATGACGTCTTTAAAGCTGATATCTTTTATCGGGCCAATATAGAAAAATATGCTAAGGTATTAGCTTTTGAGACCTCAGAGGTCTCTTCTTGGAGATTCCACCTTGAGAAAAGACCTCTAAGGTCTTAAAGCTTTCTTTAAAGGTTAAATATTGCTCTAGATCTCTCTTAACCCCTTAGTGACAACGCCTGTACATGTACGGGCTCAAAATGCATTGTTTTCAATGGGTTTAGGGACCGCCCATTGTCCTTAAGGGGTTAACAATGTTAATCAAAACATTCCGGCAGCTTTTAAAGATTGTAAAGGCTCAGATCTGGCATTTTTACCTTTTTCTGGCTCGCCCGATCACAAATTATTTAAAGGTTCTACATTTACTTTGTAAAGTTAACTCTTTCTCTGCCGGAAGTATCTGACATTTGCCCCAAATTATTACCCATGCAATAATAAAAAAAAAAAACCCGAATGTTAATATTTCAAAGCCGCCGACGAGACTTGACGAAATCCCTGAAATTATTTACCATTCATTCCTCTCCCGGCTCTGGTTACGGGGGTTGGCTTGGCACAAAAAATATCTGCCATTTCTCTATGGGGGGGGGGCTCTAATAATAATTAATAATTCCTAGAGAAAAATATTCTACACCCATCCCAGTTACAATAGCTGTATCCATACATTTTGCTCTATGCAATCATGCACGTCATATTCATACCACAGAGGTGCCAAGCAGCTGAATGCCCACAAGCTTTGCAGCAAATATAAATTCAAGTCATTAGAATATATAGTATTAAGCTCTATTTTTTTGAATTTTCATACATTCTTCAACAAAATGCAAATCTTTTTTTGGACAATGTATATAGAAAAAAAAATAAAAAATATATGAATGGGTTAAAAAAATAGAATTGTGCATTACTTTGTTCAAAAGAATACGTTAGGATTACAGAATAATTTGTAACACTGATTGTTACTACACGTCTCCATGACAACTGTAAATTAATGGAAGCTGAATATGTTATTTCCCACTTTTTTCGATTTTTAAGAAAAACAGAAATAGTCATTATTGGTCAAGGAGGAGATGGACTCCAGGCTCCATGTTAAATTAAAACTCAAGTGAATAGTCACAGGTGATAAAGTTATATATGAGTGATGTTAAATTTAAAGGAAATATAAATAAAGTCTTTTTTTGATGATGTAACATTCAAAAAAATTTTTTTTAGAAGTTTCCCTGTTTTTGAAGGAGCTGGCGGAAAACAAAAAGTGTTATGCTCTCCACTTCCTGTTGTGTTTTGCAGCAACTTCCTGCCACAAATAATATCTCGCGCAAAGGCAAACACACCTTGTGTGACTACAAAATCTAGTAAAATATTATTCAATTTCTATTTGAAAACATTAAAGGTTTTTTTTCAATTCTAGAAGTCAGCGTATCTGAAATTTAAAAATGTTACTCCTTTGTATACATAATACCCCCAATAAGTTGTTTTTTCCGCCACAGGGGACAAATTAAAATGCACAAATAGTTCCGTTGTGGTATGGAGAGTCTTGTGAATATTAAATAATGATATTTTTATACATTTTTGGCACATTATAATGAGCACAATAGTGGAATTGGCCGTTTTCTGATATTAACCCCATCATTCAAGACAAGGTGGGGTTCTGCCAGACCCTGACTGACCTCAAGCAGGTCCCGTCCTGTCCCAGGGAGAACATTGAACCCTCCAAAATTGGCAGACAGGCACATGTAGCTGCAAGTCTTCCTTTCTGCCCCTTAGGGTATTTAAGATAGTTCTTTGCTGTAGTGGAGAATACCAGCCTATCACTGTGCTGTTGTTAGATGACATCACAACAGGGTAGTGTTGCGTCATCGAACCTAACCTCCCATAACAGAAGCCCCCTACTCCGGGCTTAGAGGAGAAGAAGCAAGATTCTAATATACAGATAGGACTTCCATACCTGTTTGTTAAATAGTTAATAGTTGAAGGGGTGGTAAGGGTGAGAAGGGCTACTGAACGCAGCGGAGAGGAGTGAGAAGGGGAGGTAAACGTAATGGAAGACGGTCAGAAAGAAGGCTATATGGAAGGTAGGTTGAAGCACAGACTAAGAATGTGAGTAAAATGTTGTAAGGGGTATGAAGTGACGCTGTAAGTGGTGAGTTCCTGTTATTCTACTAAAACGAGGGACACAAAGGCTGATACATTGGAGAGCTTCTTCTCCAGAGATTACTGACTTCATATAATCAGTAATGGTATCTGACCTTGGCGGAAACATCCCCAAAAATACTTTGCATTACCGATAAAACCAAATTAAAAAAAAATGACAATGAATATATTTTGCGGTTATAACGGGGTTTGTCTGCAACAAATAAATACTCAGCTAATTTAGAACCCAATCTGCATTCATGGAATTTGGGAATCCCAGAGAAAGGATTCCTTATCATCTGCCTGCAGAATATATACTGGGAGCGCATTAAAGAACATCGTACTGGCCAGTTTACTCGCAAATGTATAGATCAAACGGTATTTGGATTCTTTTTTATTATCCATGCAATGTATCTTTTGAGCTACACAACCTGTCACCCGTAATGCATAGATTGAATATTTATTCTAACAAATGGAACCCAGACACCCTGAAAATGGCGGGTTTAACCGTCCGGGACTAAAAGCTAATATGTGTTGGATATTTAATATCCTCTCCGTAAAAAGACCATAACGATGCACCAGCTGCCATGGCGGCTTATTGCGGGATGATTATCATTACTCAATGAGGGTCTTGGCTCGTTCAATAACATGCTCCAAAGGGACCAAGGGTAGTAACAGTCCGATGGGGTACCCAAGGAGACTACAAAGTAACTTTCCTACAGATACATTTCTTTTATTATTTCTGGAACTTGCCTTATGAGATTCAACAGGTGCGCGGGTTCTCCCAAGATCGGGGCTCGGGGGGCTTAAAATCAGCAAACTCCATTTAGGAGACATGCTACGCGGAGATTCCAGTAATTCAAACAAGCGGTTCCTTTCCAGCAGCTTAGAGAAGGCATCAGACTACCTTCAATTCTGGAGATATTTCTATTACAAGCGTATAGCAATGGAAGAAAAATCAGATAACATTGTAACCAGCACC
>VKOC01007676.1:0-15766 GCA_009364415.1 Spea multiplicata | reverse complement strand
GTCAAAGGGGCTTTGGAAAGTCATTTCCTTAAGTGCCCTAAACCGTCTGCCCAGGAAATCTCTTCACTAGCGGACAGTCTACAGTTAGAGAAAGAGGTGGTCAGAGTTTGGTTTTGTAACAGGAGACAGAAGGAGAAAAGGATGACACCCCCAGGAGGGACAATTCCAGGGGCAGAGGATGTATATGGAGCTAGCAGAGACACACCACCACACCATGGGGTTCAGACTTCTGTGCAGTGAATCCTTAAACATTCCCTCTCTTTGAACTTTTGATTGTCTTCTCTCTTTTTTTACATGAGAACAAAAGCAACTAATGCAAAGCACTGGACTATATTATGTGGTACCCGGTGTATGTGCTGTGTTTTGACCTTTACAGGAGACTACCCCATGACAGTGGATTAGAGTGAGTATACAACACATGTCAGCCACTGAGACACATATGTTGCAAAGCAGAAAACAAAAATCTATCCAGCTAAAAAAAAAAAATAACAATAATAATAAGAAAGTGACAAACAATGGTAAACTTGGGAAAGTAGCTTTATTCCATGGAATGATGCTCTTCATTGATTGTAGCTGATGTATTAATTTAATGTGGAATCCATTTAAGGTGGAACAAAAATACAATTTTGACAGTATTTATGACGAGTATGAATTTGCACTGCAAGGAAGCTGAAGTTTACATGAACCAGTTCATGGAGATCCATTCATCCGACTTGCAGATTGACACAGGGAGCATTTTTTAGCCATCATCTCAACATGTTATTATTTGCTTTTAATTTTAATATGTATGTGAAATTTTGTTATAAAAAGATGTTGTTTTTTTTTTAAATATGTGTAATGGTTATTTCCCATTCTTACAATGTAGAGATAGGCGGCGCCCTTACATACAAAAAACTGGCAGACTTTGAACACTTTTCAGGAAATACAGATGGCCTTCTGCAAAGTATAGGTAATGTTGCTACTGTTCCAACTATTTGGATGCCAGCTGATACCAATACACATTCTTCAACCAATACATTTAAAGCTTCATTTTTTCAGGAGCTTGTAGAAAGAATACAAAAAAGATCCACAACATAAAACAAAAATCAACATTTGGGTCCTTTTGTTGAATCAGAGGAGCCAGATGTACCCAGTCAAGGCTAAACAAATGTGAGATTGGATTTTGTTAAAAAAAAAACTATTTTGGAATAGAATTGAAGAAGTACCCAATATAAACAAAATATAACAAAAAATCGTAATTCAGCCTAAGCAAGTATGTGCTGATAATTCTTAACTTTTAGATAAAATTTGTTTGTTGGCCATAGTAGTTCTAAAAAATTATTTTTTGTTGATATATATATACCGGTATATATAATACCAGATTATATAATATAAGTATATTATATATATACACATACACAAATATGCGATATATTGTGTATATATATATATTATATTATTTATTATTAATAAAAAAATTATTTCATTTCCTTTTTTATTTAATGATTAGATTATTATTTTTGCCATTTGCTGTGGCTGTCTGATTCCTTGTGGGAAAATTCTAGCTTTAAAGCAAAAATACCCATTTAAATCGCTCTATCAAGCTATTGTTACTCAGATGAATTCTTTAACATTATCTGAAAGGTAAACCGCTGGCATTTGAAAACAAAAGATTTGGGACAAGAATTGGATTGAAGAGAATACCCAACTCCATTTCATTGAGGAAATAAACCAATTACCTCCGTTAAAAAAGGATCCTTAAAGAAAAAGTCAGTATATTAAGGATTAAAAACACGTTTGTAAATGTTGTATAATACAGCATAATAATATAAGTAAGGATAGTTCAAATATTTGTAATTTCTTATTAATGCAAGTTTTTGAATGAGCAAATTTATTTTCCTTTATTATTGTATATTTCTAAGTGATTGTAAATTCCAGTGAAGCGATCTATCGACAAGACCAAAGGGTCAAACTTATTGATAAACTTCATTGAAGTTCAGTGCAAAATTCTTTCGAATTTCACACAAAACCGTCGGAATACTAAATATTTTAATTTAAACTACAACACAAGCTCACAAGTATGTACATATGTTTAAAATTTGTGTTTTCTGATCCAGATATTGTTTAAAACTTTTTTTTTTAATTTTAAGCTGCCCAGGGGAAATATTTTCATATTATTGGACAGTGTCCTGCTCTATTTATTTCTTTGACAGAAAAAAATATTCTTGATTTTCTAAATGTAAATTTTAATAAGTAGGTAATTAAAATTCCGTATGAATTGTATTTTTAATTTTCAGTCTTTTTAAACACTTTGTTTTTTGGTATATTTTCAATGTGCTTGTGGGGAGAAATAAAAAATGCAGATATCCTTATATATTTATGTTAAAGTAATATTTTATTATCTACATAAAACCAAAATGCATACTAATTTCAAAGTTTACTCTAATTATTGACATGATCGTTTCGGGGTTTTTTGTGAGTAACATATTTGATAGCAATATTTGGAATACACCGAATTAACACCGAGTTTAAATAACAAATATGTTACTTTGACAGGAATGGCACTTGTTTTACTAAAAAAAAATATGGTTTTCACGGTATTGACACATTGTGTTTTACTAATTGGATGCTAATTTAACTACTAGGTTTTAATGCCAGCAAAATTGTTAATTATAAGAAAGCCTTTCAAACAAGCAGATGCCCGCAGAAGACTCCCTTCTACTGCGTTGTCAGTGCATTATTATTATTATTATTATTATTATTCATGTCAATACATTTTGTATTTTTATTATTATTATTGCTATTATTATTATCTGGCATATGCTATTTGAATAGTTGTATCATTAATATTTATTAACGGTATTTAGAATAATTATTTAAAATATCTTGTGTAAAAAGTGATAATTTAGCGGTTGTTTTTCGAGAAATCAAGCCTAATAAGGTGAGGTTCAGAAACTCCTTGATCAAAATGATATTTTGGCGCATATAAATAATCCCCTTGGCTGTTTTTCAGGGATAAAGGCGAGGACAATGTACAAAAAAAAAAGCTCTTTCCCGTTTTATTAAATTTAATAATCTTTTGTAACTCCTTGTCAATATTACAAGCGTCCCAAACAGGTTGAGTTAAATGATCTTATCAATAGTGTAGGAGGAAAGTGACAGAAAGAAGAAGTGTTTTGTGACCGCAGACATGCTGATGGGTAAAATGTTTAAGCTGAGTATAGATCTTAAGTCCTGTGGTCAATATCCCACTGGACTGTCTTTACAACACAAGCCTCATCTGCCCTCTGCAGGACGCTTCCTATGGGATGGAGATAGGCTTTAAAATTGTTGGACCACAAATATATATATCATATGTATATGTATATGTGTGTGTGTGTATATATATATATATATTATTCAACTACCTTGCATTTTCCTCTCTTTTTTTTATCTGAAAAACAAAAGGGTCCAAATGAATGTAAAAGCTAATTTTGAGTAAATTCATTACTGTTCTCCTTTATTGTCCCCAAGATGTAATATGTTCAAGCAAACACAATTAAATCAGTGCGAAGCAATGCGCAGTCTTAAGACATTTAATAGCTAGGAAGGCTTTATTTAAGGGCTCCCCAAGCGCGTTGTGCCAATTGTCTCCTTATATCACAAAGCCTATTTGTTTGATTGTTAGCCATAGTCTCTGAAGCGCAGGAGGCCAAAGCTTTTCATGATGGTCAGTGATCTGAGCTCCCCATCCTTGCATTAATAGTCTCCGATGGGTAACACTGATTCATGCCCTGGGCAAGCTGTTTGTAAACATGAGCCCCAGAGTCTCCTGCCATCACACTAATGTCAGGGACATAATGGTTAGGCTACACATTCAAGTTCTGTTGTGTGTGTTTTATTGGTTTTATTAAAGAAGTATTAATGTTATAGACGGGTAGATTGCCAGATCTGTAAATATATATATATATATATATATATATATACTTTTTTAATTCTCTTACTATTTTACATAGAGCAATGTAATAATTTCTCCTGGTTAAATACTAATTATGTGACCGTTGTCACAGTTTATCACATAAAATACAATGGGGATTACACTTTTTCGTTTGGGAATCGGAGCGCTGTATATGTTTTTATAAACTGACAATTCTGTTAAAATAACAAAACAAAACCTCGCTTATATTTTGGGAAAAGGCAAGAATTTGATGATCAGTAGACAACCCTTCTTTCTATAACTACCTATTTATACATAGGATATATATATATATATATATATATACAAACACACAAACATATATTATTTTACTCTGTAAATATTGTATAAATTATATAGATATTCTTCAGATATATTTTGTCTGAATTTTCATTTCTTGCCCTTTTTGTAATAAATGCCAGCCGTTTTTTATTTAGTTATATAGTAAACTATAGTTGAAGTTTGTGTAGTACAAATACTCAAAGAGCCCAGCAGATAATCATTTTATGATATTATAAGGGGCTTTATATTGACTCTAATGGCAGACACGGCTTCTTGCTGCTGCCCGCTGTGCTCCTGGTACCCCAGGTTTGTGCCTTTAGTGGGAATGCCAATTTTAATGCTTACCCTCTGTCCTGAGTACCAGTTCCCCCTGGCACTTCAAAGGTTAATGCATATAACCCATAGCTGTGATTGCTCACACTTCTTAAATCGGGCCCGGGAAATACTATTCCCGAGAATCTAGAATCCGGAGGATATTTCACATTTGTGCAAAGCCAAGAGTCAATACTGATCAATATCTTCAAAAAGTAAAAGATGGGAACGATTATTTTTTAAGCTAAAGGCAGACAGGAACTATTCTCAGCTCTGATCTGCCCTCATTTGCATTAAGACCTGATGAGGCTTCTGCAGTAGATTACCATGCGTTTGAATGGCTGCTTTCAGTAATGACCTGACAATCTGTACAGTGCTCATTTATTTATGTGCGAACTATCAGATGGTAAATAGCTCCCGACACATGTTCATGCATGCACTGCCTGTGTGTTTCTTTGGACGTATGAATATAGACAAGACTTTTATCAGACTGGCCATTATATTGCAAGGCCTAAGGGTCTGGGCAAGTGACTGGGTTAGTGGTCTCTCCAGTCATACTGTAAGGATAAGAGACCCCCTATTTTAATTGATGGGATAGTAGCTGGGAAAGTGGAGGTCAAAAGAACCCATAACCCCTACTGACATTTCTTACCTTGCCCCCCCTTCTTCATTCTATTTATTCTCTCCATACACACTGTAACCTGTTTTTTTTCCTTGCCATTGTATGTTCCCATCACCCACAATTAACCCATTCATCTGCAGACCCCTGTCAACCCAACTGCACCCTCCCATGGGCCCATGACTCAAATGAGCCAGTGTTCTGTAAAAGGGGGGGGCTTCTTCTCCCACCTAAATCCCTCTCACCCAGCTCCCTGGCAGCAGTTTGCAGCACAACCATTAACACACTAATTTGTATTTGATTGTCTGGGCGGTCTGAGGTTATCTTTATTGCACTAAACATTCAAGCACACACGCATCACTGATTAACAGTATATATTAAATAAACTTGTTTGTACACTTTGTCTTACCCCATATAAGCAGAGCCTTATTATTCTAATTACTGTAATTAGTGTATTGAAATGTTTTCTACTTGATTTGAGGCGACAGCGGCTGGTTTTATCTCATCAAACAGCAGCTTTATGGAAAGCACGCCTGTTTAATGCCCCTACTTATTTTGCAGAACATTTTGCAGTTTGTATTTACACACACTATATATATCTATATCTATTTATCTATATACTGTATATATGTATACTGTATATGTATATATATATATATATATATATATTAAGAGCACACATATGATGCTTACATGTTCGATACACTACTATGCATATCCTCATCTGCTTTATAGCAATTTGCCAAATCATAACATTTTCTAAATTAGTTGTAAAACAAAATCACAGTGGTAAATATATATATATTTACATTTGTTTAATATTTTTTATTTTTTTAGATACATATTTTATTTTATGGTAAATAGAAATTTTCTTTTTTCCCCCCCATAGACTGAAAACACTGAGAATTATTTCAGAGTGTGTTTATTTGGATCTGCCTACATTGTCTTTAATTGTGTCTCTCGAGTTGCAAATTCATGTTACTATTAATTGATAAGATCGGATAATCAGGCATTTCTCTCCGAAAGAGAATTGTAATTAAAAAGCGAAATCTTTTCTTATTCTCTCTCTTTACATAGTTTTAATGCGGTTGCGCCAAATCTAGTATAGTGCTGTATAGAGGGATTAATGCATATTTAAAACACAATCTGTTATTAATCCCTGGGATTTTACCTGCTGGATTAAACTGGTACCTAGTTCCATAAAATACAGAAAGGTGACCACAGGCAGCATGTTATGGATAGGGGGCTTGTGTTAACAGCAGGGGAAGTAGGCAATATACCATTTAGAATGTACTGGTTGGCTATTTACTAATGCAAATCATTTTGGAGTTTAAATGAGTAGGTGAGTTTCAAATATGTTTCCTTTAATCTAATTATATTATTGTTACTATGAGCAAGATGGTTATAATAATTTATTGTTACAATGATGAACTTCATATATTAATTATTATTATTGTTATTATATTAACTATTTTATATATATATATATATATTATCATTTATCTATCTATCTATCTATCTATCTATCTATCTATCCGCCATCTATCTAATACTACCTATCTATCTTTTAGGTCATCAATGAATAATCATTATAAGAATTGGCATTATTTGTAGATATACTCTAAAGATTTTCAACAGCTGCACCCCTAGGTTTCCATAGGACTGTGCATGTAGCATACAAACTATTTTGTTGATCAGGGAGATGAATAGTCCTGTCCAGGATGAGAAAGTACAGTTTAGATGACTACAACTCCATATGCTGTTAACCATCTGGATGTGCATAATGGGAGTTGCAGTGTAGTAGCTGCCTCTCCAATGTCCCTTTTATGTGGTGAGTTAGCACAGCAAAAACAGTGTGGGATTAATTGGCGATGTGCAGAAGATCACCCATTATTTGTCTAAGCAGACGATTTTACTGTTGTTTGTTGAAATATATGAGCTAGGAGTGTAAAAGCCTCGCAATGCGAGTAGTGTTATATTTATATATTTATTTAGTTGCTTTGATGTTTTCCCATGATATTTTAAGGCAAAGCAAAATTCCCCTTCAGCGGCAACGAACAGTTTTGTGAATAGACCTCTAGCGACTCCTATTGGCGATATTCTCGAACTGCATAATTTCATAAGCACTACTGGGTAGCTCAGAAAAACATATTTTTAATTCAGACCGTATGATCGTGTTCTGCATTTGAGAAATATTAGCATTATTTAGTAATTTGTGTTTCGATCAACTATCCAAAACAAAATGTATTTGTCAATAAAATAGTAATTCACATCCACAATTCTCTTTCAACCACACTGCAGAGCTGTTAATATTCAGGATTCCATTTAAACTGTCCATAAAAATGTGTAGGTATAATTTGGTTGCTCAAAATTTAGTTTAATTCAAGTATACCTAAATTTCTACATGTTAATTTAGGTATTTGGTTATTTATTAGAAACCTTCAGAATATTCCCATTGCAAATGAATCTTATTAAACCCTCTGGCAACCTAAGGATTAAATGTCTATTTTCGAGTGGTTTGATCCATAATTATATTTTTAGGAGAGAATTAAACATACAGGACAAAGTGATTCATGCGGCTCACTGTCCTGAATATAGCCCTACCCCTAATGAATTGTATTAGTGCTCCATTTGTCTTACTGTTTGTCCCTTTACGCCTTGTGGATGCCTTCAGTCAAATTGGTCTGTGGTAAGTTGAAGAAGAAATGGGACATTATTCTAGAACAAGGAAAAACATATTTTATTGTTAAAAGGCAATTTGAAAGTTGTGTGGTGCCAGTGAAAACAAACACTTGCAGATCACCATCACCTGTACTGTTGTACTGTATACCTATGTAGTTTATGTAAAAAAAGACGCAATTAATGGTTGAAGGGGGGCTGCTTAGAGATTAGAGCTCTTTCCATATTTTTTTTTATATTGTAGGTTACAGGTAACCTTATTCTGATGAAATCACTAAACTGATTCTCCCACCAACTACAACTCCTTAAGAGCAACACAGCTCTAAATGTATATCATCTTAGTGCCACCCAAGGCTTTGAACAAAGATGTGCTCTAAAACAAAGATTTACTCTAAAACCTGGAAACAGACACCTTTATAATATAAAAAGTTAGGAGAATGAGTAACAACTTGAATGTGCAAGACTATCTAGAATTGACCTTGGTGGATAATTCAACAAATTCCACATTGTTACTTCCATACACCCTGCCATAGATATTTGTCTACCTTTGGTTCTCACCACCTAGTCATCTACTACAACAGAGGACTCAGCTATTGTTACCACCATGGATGGATCCAGTATGGATCAATAGATATGACGTTGACATAGATATGTAAATGTATGTGTGTGTGTGCACAGTGCCATCACGTGCAGATATTACTGTATTCCAATTGCTTTGGGTGCTGTACTTTTTGGTCTATTGTCACAATAGGATCATTGTGTATTAGGAGGAACTTTCCATTGACAGGAGAGTGTGACAGGTTGGAAATAATTTGCAAGTCTCTGAAGGTTTGGAGGTGTGATCACAGGACAGGCTGTATAGAGAGATGTATCTTCACATGAGCCAGTGACAATGCCATCTTCAAAGAATCTTGCAACAAGCAGCTCACGTTTGATATTCTGATTCAATGGGACCTGAGCTTCACAAGATCCCCTTTCTCTGTTTATTACTTTTTCCTCCTGTGTTTCTGATTTCGCCTTCTTTTCAGTGTCTTTCTGGTGCCTGCTTAAATTAAGCATGTCTTCTTTCTGCCCTGACAACCGTTCCAAGACTTGTACAGTTTCAAGCTTCTCAAAGGCGTTCTCATTCTGCCTGATCTCTTCTAACAATCGCTCTGAATTTGCTTCTTGTCTTGCAGCTGACGATGTGAACACTAAAGGATAATAGGTTTTAATGCCAGCTTGCAGTATAAGCACAAATCCTGTAAACTGTCCTCTGACCAAGGAACTTATTTTTCCCAATTTCTTATATACTTAGTCAGGGAGTGTAATACTACACTGTGCTTAGTGATAGTATATTAAAAATAATAGTGTTTTTTAAAATTATTTTATTAAAATTATTTTATTGTAACTATTAGTGACAGTATCTGGTGAATATTGTTTTTTTTTTTTTAATAATTATATATATAAAAAACATCAACAAGAGGTTAAGAGACACAAGTAGAATAGAGTCCACTGCTATGGTCAAGTTATAGCCAATTACCAATAGTAACTGATGTTTCAATAACTGGATATCAACCAACTTTGTACCCATTATAGTAAATATTTACATTTAATATACCCAAACATAATAAAGGTAAAGTATCCCTATGGCCTATGAGATATATCTCTAGGGTACGGTTTACCAAAATGTGTTTTTGTATATAGGAACTTTACACAGAGGTTATATGTGAAAACAATCTTTCGGTGACATTGAAGTGCCCAGTTAATAATACATACTATATGGGCAGACTAGATGGGCAGAATGGCTCTTATCTGCCATCAAATCTTTTTATATGTTTCTATATAAAGGTTAGCTGTAAATGTTTCAACTTAAAAAAAAATAGCAGTAGTCTAGCATTACACTAAAAATCAGATTATTACAGAAAATAATTACACTTTCCTAAGTAATGTTTTTTTTTATTTATTTACATATAGAACCAACCAAGTCTAGCCAGGACATAGCAAGAAAATGGCTTATGAAAAATGTATTGGGCAGGGTTGCATTCAGCAGCTAGATTATACTGTTTATTCTTTTTACTCCTGGCCATTGGGACAAAAAATACACAGCATACTCAAGTGATATGATGCTTTCAAACTATTTTTACTGTTGAATATTTATTGAGACGTCAAGGATATGTGCCACTATACATGTTACAATCTTTTATTTATTAAAAAAAAAAAAATCAACATATTCTACAGCCTTGTACAAAGGGGGAAATGAACATAGAGGTCTGAATACAGGAACAGATGGCATTAAAGCCGAAGAGACTTGCTCGCTGAATTTAAAATCTAAAGGGAACATTTTAAACAAAATATGTATGTTTTAGGTGTTTTTTTTTTATCTTGTTTATTCTTCATTGATAAAATGGGTGGAGGATGGAATAATGAGCACAAAATATCTTGCAGTCAGACTCACATGGAATGTTAACGTTTGTTAACGTGCAGTTACGAAGCCACTTTTTATTCTAAGTGGAAAAAATATATAGATTAATATTAGGCAGCTATATTATAAAGCTCCTTTCTTACTCATTCCATTACCTTCCTGCTTACAATTTCATGTAGCTAATTTTACCTCTCCTTTTTTATTGCTGTGCTTACTAACCTTTAAGCTGCACTAGATATAACAGAAGGGCAGATAATTTTCACACCGTTAACTAGACGGCATAAATGCCACATGTTACAAGCCTATTTGCAAAAAGGAAAAGAGACAACACTGAATACATAACATGCGGCAATCCCAGCCATTTGCTCTCCACATGGGTACAGCTGAGAATGATTCCAGTGTATTATTGAGCAGTAAAGTAACACATTGTTTACCGCGGCCCCCAGACCATGTATCATGCAGGAATTGGTCTTTAAAGATAATGAAGCCTGAGGAAGGCACTAACTACTGTTTCCAAGCTCACAACCTGTGCCCTGTCTATCAAACTGTTTTCATATGAATTTAAATTAAATTTAGCAAAATGGCATTTTTTGGTCCCTGCTGTCTCACCAAATGCCCACAGGTCTTTGTGAGAATTAAAGTAGAGTTGCACATTCAGTGTCCAAACTGGGAAAGGGACAAAAATGGGCTTTCTTTGAGTAGAATGCCCTGTGATGTATGACTCCATCCACCAACATGGGATTAGCATAATATGATGTCACTAAGCTGTATTCTAATACTTTGGGTAGAGTCGCTCATGATGTTAGGCATCCATCAAATTTTTGGTGAGAACAATAAACATTATAGAATGAAAGGAAAAATGACTGTCAATTTGTGACTTTGCAGAGACATTTTCATTAAGAAAGCGTTAAAATCTAGTATTAAAAAACTTAAGACATGATGAACACTTTCAAAAACATGTTAACTAACGTATACATTGTAATCAGTTTTATCAATATCTTATAACATTAATAGGTAATCAAAAAATTAACACAGCATATAAATAATAATAATTATTATTATTATTATTGCTATTCTCCAATATAATATGCGTTGGTTTGGTCAGTCATGGTATATGGTTTAGCACCATGTATGAGAAATACTGCACATTATTTTTGTAGGGTCAATTTTCCAGGTAGATTCCTGCAAAGATTACAATTATTTGGAAGCAAATTGCTGCATATTCAGGCTGGAAAAGATTGGTTTTAAGTGAGTATAAGTTGGTGATTATTCCTCATTTTGTGCATTTGCTTCTAACACAAATCAATGGATATGTCAAGCGATGACTGGACAATATTATTCTTTGTTAATGTAACTCCACTTTAAGTGCTTGTATATAGTGGCACAAAACTGATTGTAGTATGCTAGGCATTTTATTTTAATGAAATAGGTGACGTACACGTTTCTAGATTGGTGGGTATGGAAAATACAATTAAAGTCGAACTATTACTTATGCAAAGCCTCATTGCTAAGCTTATCATTAAACCAAGATTTACAGATCACAGTTTAAAATAAAAATGGTTATAAAAAAAGGTATAGGAATTGTAATTATGTTTAAAATAGTATAAAATAGAAAACATATACTATACAAAGAATAATCAATTGAATCTTTATATGAAAAAAGTAAATCATTTTGACTTGGGTAAAGGATAAATATTTGGCATAATAACACAAAATACATTTGTATATGCCACGTTGAGCACTGCACAGAATAAAATTCCATGTGGTTATTTACATGCAAAAGCCATTTTCTATGTACAATAAATATCACAATAAGAATAGGTTTATAAGTGATGATGGGCAAATTATTTACGCCTTGAATTAAAAGGAAAAACAAAACAGCTGTATGAAATTCAAGTACACAACTGAGCGAAACAAACATGCTTTGGCTTTTATTAAAATTCATACTCATTAAAAGATCAAGTAGGTTCATTTATACGATACCAGTAAACAGACATCTAATGTGACTAGGGGTCCCCAGCTGGTCTAATGAATACCTGTACTGAAATCCTCCTAATAGTCACATAGGGAGTAGCTTAAATGTGCAGGCTACTGGGCAGTTGCATAACACAAAATGAGGGGCCCCTATAAGACTTATGGTGGGGCCCCTAAGCTCCTCCCTTAAAGTACTGCTTAATGGGCTCCCTGAGTAGAAGCACATGACATTGCATGCCGCCCACGCACCTTCACTAATGTACGGGGTCATGCGACTTTGGATGAACTGGCATGAGCAAGGAGATAAGGCGGCACTTTAAAATGACATGACAACCATGTAAACATAAAGAACAAAGTCTAATGACATTAAAGTATATAATTGTATTTAACTTTTTTTTTTAAATGTTCAATGAATAATAATTTCTTGCATTTCATTTATTGGCTTTGAATTGACAGATAACTCATATACACATCATACTGTACAGAGGTTGACCAATTAATCTTTAACCGCCATTACACTGTATGTTAATAACATCATTTAATACAGTCAGCATATGGGAGCGATGAAAAATAGAATTCGATCACACTTGCAAATGTGTATATTTATCACCGATTACAGTTATTGTTAAGAACGTTTATTACACTCGTGAGAGTGTAAGAGTTAATTTACCTTTCTTAGGAAAGAGACTCATTAACAATTTATTCTTGGATTCATTGGCAATGTCATTATTATAAGTTTCCAATTAGCTTTTGGCATTGTTATTTTTCACTATTCTTTAGCCTAAGTTCCAAGGTTGGGAAAAGGAGGTGTTCTAAAGTGTAACCACAGAGGCTGGTCCCTGAGAGCCACAAAGTGTCCAAGCCTTTCCAGTTAAACTGGTCTAAAGTCATTCTAATGTGACTTTGACTGATCTCCAGCACTCAATGAGAGGTTTCATTAAAGAGAAGCATCCATTGTTTCGTTGTTCTCCCTTCAGTTATCTATGTTGTCAGTAGTGCCCATAGTGATGTGTGCACAGAGCAGAAAAAAAAGTTGTTCGTGTCTTCTCCACCTGAACATCCTGTAATAAATTCGGTCTCCACTGCAGTTGGACTTTGGACTTCATAGGGTGGTACTAGCCAACATATGGACAAAAAATTTGCCTATATGTGCCTTGTGTTGGACATCATTTGCAGCATCCAAATGTACATGACTACCTCAAATGCCATGTTGTGTGTGATATAATTAGTGCAGTGTTCTGATAACCAGGAAGCTTCCAGGTCATAAGGAGCAGCTTCACGAGTACCAAAGGATCATAGTTAGGAAACTACTTGCGAGAAAAACAAAGGTACGTGATACATTTTTATTTACTGATATTTTTTTTTTAGAAAAACAATGTGCGCAGCATGTTTTTCCCAGAAAGACTAGGCATGCTTATCTGTTGACAAAATCTTCATGGTGTCAGGTCTTAAAATATATACCAATTTACTTACAGGCCACTGGACATCACAACATACTACTCATTATGTTCTTCCTTGCAATTCACATTAGCACTGGGGTAACTACAGGGATTGCAGCTGCGACGGGGCGCGTGCCTCTAGGGGGCCCAGTGTGACCCTGAGGCCATCTGTTCCTGTCTCCTCGGACCTTGGACCACACCTCTCAAGGTCGAAAGGGAGACAGGAGCGTATCGGTGACACATGACATCACATGACCCCGCGGTGAAACCGAAGCTGCCCACACAGTGTAACTGGATGTGTCACTGTTTGTGTGATTGTGTGTGTGAGTGAGAATGGATGTGTAATTGTGTGTGTGTGAGCATGGATGTGTTATTGTGTGTGTGTGTGTGTGCGAGCACGGATGTGTAATTGTGAGTGAGCATGGATGTGTAGGTGTTTGAGCATGTATGTGTAAGTGGGTGAAATGGAGTGTCTTAAAATGAATGTGTACGTGTGAGTATGAGTCATTGTGTGTATTTTGTGTAAGTGTGTTTACATATGTGTGTCAGAGTGTATGTTGCAAGGGCCAAAGAAGGCACAGACAAGTTGTGAAGTTGTGGGGGGCAATTCTCGCACCAGGGCCCTGTGGATTCTAGTTACACCCCTGGATATGAGGTATTCATTTCTGTAGCGCACACAACCCTTTTGACCATGAAGCAAATTGTTCTCCATTTTCTTTGCAAAGAGCAGTACTGCACCAAACACACATACCAGGCATCACTCGAACACCATCAGTTCTTAAATAAAGCATGTCACGTGACCTTACTGTTACGCATTAGTTTATTTGCAGCAGCTTCGCAAAAAGAATGTTGGCCACAGAATGCACAGCAGTGCTTTCTAGGTGAAAACAGAGCACCACGCGGACGTCCCAAATCACCTCAGATTTAAAATAGGAAAACCGTGGATGGTTAGCTTATCCCAACAAAGAAAGTAAATACCCAAGAAGGGTAACAGTTACTATATCTTAACCGAAGGAAAGAATGTAACACTGTAAAAGGTAATAATAATAATAATACAGCATAGTAAAAATGTATTCGCTACTACGTCCTAAAGTACTAAGACTATACACTGAGGGTAGCACATGTCTAATGCATGGAAAAGAAAATACACTAAAGTTAGTCATCTGTATCATGATCTAACCAGTGACAAGAACCATTCATGAATAAACATATATAGGCACTCCTACCAGAAGAAAAGAATTACATGAATCAAGCTGAGCTAGATGTTTTCTTGCCATTTTTTAATTATCCCTAGGATAAAGAAAGTTTGCATATCATAGATTCCCGCAAACTCAATTTTGTTCCTCCAGTGGGTAGAAAACCAAGCAACTTATGTCAGCAGAATTCATAACACAAAGACTCCATCACCGAATAGTGTTAATTTTCAAAGGTCAATGGGGCTTCCTAGATTTCATAAATAGCCAAGAAATATCCCACCTGACCGAAGCAGAAAAATCGAGGTATGCCTGTAAAGCGCTTACTAGGCATAGGCCTGGATCAGGAGAATCATGGACAAAACCGTGTTCTAGTGGAATAGGATCTGTATGTGATGTTTTTGTCTGCCCCTCAGGGGGGTCTTAAAAAGCCATGAATCCGAAATGTGAATTTGCGCTATGTGTCCAAAGTTGAAGTATATCGTAGGTTAATAGGAGCTTTTCCTTTCAAAAGTCGAAGGTAAAAAGGATCTAGAGCAAAGCAAAAGGTTTTAATAGTACTGAATGCTAAACCAGAATGAAATTTGAATGTGAGGAATTCCAATGGTATAGGAATAGAATTAGCCCTAAAGGGAGGAGAACAAAAGGACTCTTTTCAGTGATTAAACTCATCAGTTTTTTATATCTTATTCTGGTGCGATGTCTTAGGGAAGAATTAATCAACTTTAAAGCTTGATCTGATAAGATTGGGTGGGTTGGGAAAAGAAAAAATGTCGGTGCACTAAGCTAGTCTCAGGCTCAAAAATACAAATGTATAATATGAGGCCTACCAAACAGTGTGTTGGCTGTACAATGTATACAAAAAACAAAATACTGTCTGCGCTTCTCACCCTAATAAAGTTGGCAACAAATATATAAACATAATATAAA
>VKOC01007675.1:0-15434 GCA_009364415.1 Spea multiplicata | reverse complement strand
ACCCAATAATGTCACATGAATATGTGCTTTATGGCAACTTACCTGTACACCAACATCTTCTTCCCATGTAATGTTAACACGATGTACAATGACACCTGATTCCTGCAGGGGAATTTGAACATTTACATGAAGAGTCCTTACTAGTTCCTACAAAAATACCTCCCTCAACATTTATACGTTCTAAACATAAAACCCCAATGGTCTGAACTACTTTTATTCTTGGTGCATTTTCCTCATGTCACTGTGAAGAATTATAAGGCCAAACATATCCTGTCTATGCGCTCAATTTAGTTTTGACATCAAGACCTATCAGAAAGTGAGGTTAAAAGAGTTTTAGGGAGACCCGGGAGTTAAACTTGACTCTTAATTCTAAATCGTACCATGTCATTAATACCAGACTCGGTACTATTGAATGGGTAGGGTATAAAATGAAATGTGTCTGCCTTATGAGGCATATGAATACAAATTATAACATTCTCAACATAACTATTGGTAAGAGCAATATAAAAGTTCGGTTCATAACACTTTAATTAGTGGCGTAACCACATTTATAAGTCGTCCTCTTGTATGCAACATAGATTTTGATAGCAAATAAGAACCTTTTGGCACATTCACTCTGTCCATTTTCCCAATAGAAGGCCTATATCCCAATCGGCCCCCGTCCTAGACTCAAGAGCCACATGTCCTGTATTTTACATTTCCTCACTGTACCAGCATTTGCCACTTCTGCTGGTAGGCGGCTCCAGCAATCTACCTCCGTAAAGCAAAACTCCCTTACATTACATCTAAATACACATTACGTTGACAATATATATTACATAGACTAAAAGTACAAATATACTTAGGGAATACAAGCACAAGATCTTTGTAACTATTTTCATTTAAGTGTGAAAAAGAAAGTGGTTAGAAATGAATTCCATGGGATAGTATTGAGAAAGATGTGATTCTGTTTCTGTGGATTTAGAAGCCACAACGATTTCCTTATTACCTTAACTGCAGTTTTGTACTAAATTTGAATTGCAATAAAAATAAATTCATAACCTGAATTAATCCCCTAGCTACTAGGTCAAGTCATGACTTTATACGAACATTCTTGTTATAAAGTACCCGGTCACTTTTGTTTAGTTTACCGCAGTTTCCCCCAGCTGGCCAGGCTGAGGCAACTGTCAGGCATCCTGTACAGACTTAAAAACATTACTCCAGGGAATTTTCAAAACTCACTCCCAAGATACAAAAAGAAAACTGATATCTTTTCAAGTTACAAATATATTATTTTGCCTATTTTGTTTAAATGTGTTTCCCGTACATAACAATAATCAAATAATTAGGCTTTTATCTGCTAGTGTCATAGTGCATGGGAGTTATGGTGGAACAAAGTTAGTCTCTTTCTGTATGCACAGAATAGGCAGGGTTGACACTTACTTAAACCACATTTACAATAACTACAAATCTCTTATCCACTTCCTAGAATGTCCAAATTAATATCTGGCAACAAATATAGAGCAATCAAACAATTCTATTTCTTTACCCGTTGATAACATCATACCAGTTACAAATCATTCATACAACCACCCCTAGCAGCCCATTCCATTCCAATTTTTTTTTCTTTTTTAAATACATCCTTTTACTTTCACAAAAGTAAAACTCACAAACAATCGTAATATGTTTGCATCTGTTACACAATGCAATAAACAATGATTTGTGCACATCTTATGAAAATATAAATACATACACTCTTTACTCTTTTACTATTGCATTCTCATTCACACACACACACACACGTCATTCCTGTGCCTTTATTCTTAGAGAGGCATGCCAGTAATTCTAAACACTTTTGTTTAATCATTTTTCTTAGACTTTTGCATCATGTGCCAAATTCACATTACATTTAATCTAAGGTACCTTCTCCTGGTAATTAAATACCAAACCGGGATTCCCTTTTTCTAGGACCACCACTTCCTTGGAACTAATTTTGCACAATCATACACCAAGAACTTACTTGCTCTGAGTTTACTACATAAACGTCACCAAGGCCAGTCTCCTACCTTAAAGGTATTTATATTAATACCCGGGGCCTTCTATCAAATATAACCTGACCGTCCTTCAACCAGGGGTCTCACATGTACCACTTCATTCAGCTCTCAATTTTCCTCAGACCACTCTTGCAATCAAGATACCCTGGTCAACCCCTGAGAGGCTAGCAGGGGTCTTGGGGCAGCTGCAGTCTGATTTATTCCCCAGTCCCGACCCACCTGGTTCTCAGTCACACAGCACTCGCACAATTTCCAATATCCCTCACATAGGTCACTTTATACAAGCTTCATATTAACTTTTCTACATTCATAGTAAAAAGATCCCGTCACCAGGAATATCTTACTCTCCAAGGGAACCATACCACTCGCAGGAGACACAAACAATGGACATTTCAAAAGGTGTCTTACCTTAATAGCGCGCTGGGTTTGTGTGTCCTGAAGAGAGTCACATGGAAGGGTTCGATCAGTTTTCCTGGATGTTGGGATGTGGTGGAACAGGAGATTTGCATCATGGATGTGCAGCCGACAAATCCGCAGCAACTGCGTGATGTCATCATCTCCATATGGACCAAAATCTCTGAGGAATGTTTCCAGCACCTTGTAGAAAGTCTGCCACGAAGAAAGTGGCAAGTGTATAATATAAAAACTTATGATGATGGTTTAGCATTGCATTAGAAAAGAGGGGGGAGATATAACCACAACTTCGATTTTATTAAAATAATTTGATTGTAGAGAGGTGGGGGCTGGCCCCTTTATCCACCCCTGTTATAAGTATCACGTAGCAAAGCTTTTGACCTGAAGCGCGAGATTGCTTCACGTGCTTATTTGTTTTTTTCTGTTACATATGTTTTGAATACACTGTATTATCCTAATGTTTCCATTTTATAATGTTTGTTTTACATTATTTGACAATAGGCTTACCAGAGTAGTGGAAGATGCAATTAGGGACTACTTTGAGATGCGGTTGGCAATCCTGGAGCCCGTTTTCCCAATCGCGTGTCACAGACTCTGCGAGGGACCAGATTTTTCTTTGGATTTTCCCTATAAACCTCCCTACCTTATACCAGAAGGTAAGAGTAAAAGTCTTAAAGGGGATGAATTCACTAACCACCACTGTATGCACTTAAATATTTAACTTTGGTGAAAAAAAAGTTGAAATGATCATTGTCCAGCATGCCAGTATGATGTAAACATCTATAATGTCATAAAATAAGAATGAATGGCTGCATATACACATGATGGCCAATACTCAAAATCTAAAGCATTTCTACGGACCACCATGTATTCTTGTAAAGGTCTTCAAACACACTTTGGCTTCAATGTAGAGAACGAGGTTCATATATGTAGCAGTCTTGTTCATGGTAGTATTTCTTTAGTATCTGTATTTATTCCTGTTTAGAATACCTACATTTTTGTCTCCCTTTTTATTGAATAAAAATATTTTCTGTAAATATATTTTGTAAATATATAAATATACTATTTGTATATATTTCAGATGCTTATGTTTTGTTTTCTTATTGCATTTAAACAGGATCAGGAATATTACTGTTTGTGTTTCATGCAAATTTTTTTGGCAAAGAAGTTGTGGTGAGACTTTGTGGACCATGCAGTGTACAGGCCGTAGTGTTAAATGACAAATTTCAGCTCCCAGTATTTTTGGTAAGTTGTTTTTTTTGTTTTTGTTTTCCCCTCTCATTGAAATGAAAAATAGTCACGTTTAAAGAGCACCCCCACCTTCCCTGTAATCATTACCTACTGTCTTGTCATTTAGGAATCTCAGACTCCACATGAGATTGTGGGATGTCTAGATTTTAATTATTGGGAATGCTGGACTTCAATCTTTAATAGATGGGTCTAGAATAAAATTTTACCGTATCTGCTCGATTATAAGACAAGGTTTTTCAGAGCAAATGCTCAAATAGAGGTCTAACTACAAGACTAAGATCTGTCATAGAAGCCCCGACGGAAGTCCCGGGTAGCAGCAGAGGTGGGCAGCCCCCACTTGACACCAGGGAGTCTGGAGCATGGGATGCATCGATAAGTCAGGGGGGAGGGGGGCATATAGGGGGAGTAAGCATATCTGGGGGGCCAGAGTGGCCAAATAGGTGGGTAATAAGGCATATCTCGGCAGCAGTTAGCAAAGCCGTGGGGCATATGTGCATCAACTGTGGGCAGCGCTTTGGCAAATAAAAGGAAATAAATTAAAAAGGCAAAAAATGCATTTTCTCAATCATAGTTTTTATTAAATATGAAAAAATTGTTTTACTTGTTAAATGACATTTACCATTAACCTTTTTTCCGCTTAGGGTAGTCTTTTTTTTTTATTTTTTTATTTTATTTTTTATATTCAGGTCCTTTTTTTTCTGTTTTCTAAATTTAATATTCAAAATAATATTTAGGGGGGTTCGTCTTATAGTCGAGCAACTGTGGTACTTTATTATATTTAGGCTGATGGCCAAATTAAAGGGTTCAGAGCCAGTAATATGAGACCTTGTAGCCTAGTTATATCAGCCTGTATCAATCAACAATAGGCAGTCTTGGCTAGTGACATCAATTAATCTACATCACGCCAACAATTTAGGCTGCAGCAAATAGTGTTATACAATGAATTTAAAACCTGGCTATATAAATTTTATGTATAACCGCATCATGTCATCAGTATACACATTTTCTGCTCCCCTTTTTAACATATCTTGTATTATAGTAGATTGTGGTTTCAATAGAACTTTAATAGTTTCATTCAGTAGGGAATATCTATATATTCTTTGTATAAATATACGGAAGAAATGATGTATCCCTCATAATGCAGAGAAGCACTGTGTATGTTTAAGATGCTTCCCAGAGAAACGGTCAGTCTGGAAGCCATCGTATTGTGCAGCTCTGTCCATTATTACACTCCTTCCCTATCACGCCTTGTTGAAACTTTCCCTTTCTCTTGTCTTCCAGGATGCGCACTTTATTTATTCCTTTAGTCCTGTCAATGGCCTTAATAAACTTTTTATTAGACTGTCGGAGGTACCAACAGCGAAGGTGAGTTTATTTTACACGAAGTCTGTGTGTGACAAAGATGCAGAAGTAAAGAAAAAGAGGCCCTTACAAATCCTGGCCTTTTGCCTACATCATTAATTCTCCTTCAAAGCTGTGTAAAGTTTGGGGTAATTTACTGCTCTGTGTAAAGAGGCTAAAATGATTGAGGGTGGAAGTTAAAACAAGTGGGATCACTGATTGGGTTTTACATCCACCTGGTATTGATTAATCCCCCCCTCTTTTTTTTATTAAACATTGATCACGTTCTTTCTGCGCTTTACTCTAATATCCATCTTTGTTTACAGGTGAAGCTGCTGATCTGTGCGTATAGAGTTCAGCTGAAATAATTGCCGATGCGGGATGTTTCAGCATTGAAGTGGCATTCACTTTACTGTATAGAAAATGCGCATGGATCTGGGATTGAAGTTGGACAATCTGCTTTTTGTGACTGAATTTTAATTGTGTGTCACTTTCATTGTTTGTGGATGGAGTTTGTTTTAAGGATGTATACATGGGGTAATGCCAGTCTCTATTAGATTGTATGCTATTACCAGAATCATGTGGTATCCCCCCCCCTTTTTTTTCCCCCGTTCCCATGGCATGGCATTCCCTGCTCCCACCAGCAGCAGTCACTCGTCTACCCTCTAAATAGTTTTGTGTTGGTGGTATCCCCATCGCGATAGCCCTTTTTATATAAAGCATCCATGCTTGCAGCTGGAACTGGATTCCTGTTTTGAGAACCTTAATAGTGAAAGGCCTTCCCTAGATCGACATGTAAAGTGTTTTCTGGTGGAAAGCCTGACGGTGGGGGGGCGATGCGGTCCTGTGGATAAGCAGTGCTACATACTGTGCATCTCTGGGTGAGTTCACAAGACACACAAACTGAAGAGAACGTTTCATACCGGTGTCAGGAGTACCACGGACATTCCGCTGTTATATCCACAATGTGGAGCTTGCAGAATGTTGTTGGCGTTTTATAATCTGCCCAGGATAACAACTTTGTTAGCCCCTGATTTTTTTATTTGCATTAAATGTTATGGACACTGAAAAGTGATCTTTTTGGTTACGATCAGGGGAAGAAGGTTTCGCTACTCGTCTCCTAGGGTATGTCACCCAGACCAAAGTATTAATGACAATGCTGCTTACTGGACACAGTCGGTAGAATCCGACATTAACTGCTCTGTTTCCATACAGACGTCACTTCCATTTCAACATTTTGTCCTGGAAAACTTTTCGTATTGTATACTAGTCATCAAACTATATACTACAGCAAAAACAGAATATGGACACGCAAGCTTTTAAAGATTGCTTTTTATTTAAAAATAACATATAAAGAAGTCAGACTGAGTTTGCAATATTGTCCACGGTTAACCATGTAGAGTAACCATGGTCATGTGAATATCCCATAGTTTATATTTTTGTATATTAGTAGCCAGGTATCTCAGTTGTGTTGGTACAGTGCTTTCAGACTTGTAAAAACGCATGAACATACGATGAAACTGTAAATTAAATGTTAATCTGGAAACATGGCTTCTTTTTGTGTCTTTGGGTTCTGTATTTTAGATCAAATTGCATATTCCAACATCATTAACCCCTTAAGGACAATGGGCGGTCCCTAAACCCATTGAAAACAATACATTTTGTACGTGCTTTGTCATTAAGAGGAAGGCGATATGTACATATAAGTCTTGCACCCCCACACTACACGTGTCTGAGCACCTCCTGAAACCCCTCATTAATTCTGAAATGTTGGCCATAGCAACCTTTATATGAGCTTGTTTGTTCATAACTGGAATTGTACAACTCGCAACTCCAATTTCGTTACTTATACTTTATAGCTCCACTGAGTTATCCTGTACTTCCCACTCAATGTTTTCTTCTTGCCTGTAACATGCAATCAATTACAGCAGCCATGAAAAGGCAACTACATCATACATCCTGCGTTGACGTCTATGCATTTTCATCGAGATCCAGCAATGTATTTTGATTGTAGGACGTTTATCTGCATGGGGAGAGAGAGAAATATTAGTATAACTAACCATTAATCCTAAATCAAACAAAGGGGAACTATGACCACATTCTATTACTATCACATTAAAAGTTTTCAAAACCTATTCAGGCAGTTTTATTAACCCCATTTTCTTTCCCGCTCATTTACTGAATCCACACAAGTTTTTTGGTTCCCCCCCTCCAAGACAAGGGCTTTATTTAGATTTATTTTTAGCATATTTACTAAAAAAAAAAGTTAAATCTGTTGAAAAACTTAGAAAAAGGAGTGGCTTATTTAAAAAAAAGTTTTACTCGTCTATAAAAACTAATGGAAAAAAAACTGCTAGAGTCTACTATTTGTCTTGAGTTTAAAAAAATACCCAATGTGTTTTTTCCCCCTACACGTTATGAGGCAATAAGTACAAGTAGCATTTTGCGATTTCAAAACCAGTTTTTCCAAATCTGGTAATTCTGCCCCATGTGCTATTTGGAGCATCTCTGAAACCGGCCAATGCAATTTACTGGATCAAACCATGTATTTTTGAAGCCTAGACACCCCAGGGTATTTCAAATGCTAGTATTTTAACTCGTCAAATGTTGTGGTTATTTTTTTGTGTTATTTTTCACACATTTATTTCAGGTGTGAATTTACAGGTCCTGGAACACCCCTATATGTGTTCAGCAACCTCTTCCGAGTACAGTGATACCACCCATATATGGGGTATGTTGGGGGCTAAGAGGCCCCAACATTGTGGGACATTGTTGAACCTTGACTTTAATCCAAATCATACATTTTTTAAAAGTAGACGCCCCATGGGCATTTAATATGCCATTATTTTAACTCTTTCCATGCAAGAATTGTTTGAACATATAGCGCTAATTTTGGGATATATATATATCTAGAGTTCACAGGAGGGTCTGAAGAGAACCCTTTTGGAAACTTTGCCAACTTTTATTTTTCTAAAGAATGCGCCGCCTTCTGGCAGTGGCGAAATGCCTCGATAGCAGGTCACAACACCCCGGAAGCTTAGGAGGCGATCAACTCTTAAGATGGGCGTTCGCTGCCATACAATGTATGGTAGACGCTGATGCCGGGAAGCTGCCAGACATGGTCCCTGACACCGATCTCTGTTTTGCTACATTCTTCGACATCGTAGCATTACAGCAACACGATTTGGGTGAAGGTACAGTCACCACAAATTTACAGTCAAATTTGTCTACACAAATTGTTGTCAAGGGGTTTAAACAGTTCTAGGTTTTTGTATGTTCATGTAGCTGATTATTAACCATCTGTATGTGTTCTAGCTCTATGATTTTACCCCAGTCTAGAAAAACACCCTGAGGCAACACCTCTAATGTTGCTGCTTAGAAAAAGTACAGTGAGAGGGTTTCACAGGAGGTATTATGCTAAAGGAATGGATAAGGAGGAGGATTATATATTTGAGGTTTCTTTAGTCACCTACAACTTTCTGAGAATGATCCACAACTATCATCATCATGAATCGGGGGCTGTTAATGGTTTGTTGCCGGTGCTATCAGTTTCTGCTCACATTAAACACTTTCATAATTCAACTTTTTTTAGCTTTTATAGTTCAGATGAGTACGATATAAACACTAACCCCCACATTTACCTTGTATTTCATTCCAAATGTGATCACGTATTCCCAGAGGTGTGTCCTTTGTTTAGCTTTACACACCATGTCTGAAGGGTACAGGTGAGTCCTGAAACAAACAAATGAGATTTCTAAATTCAAAGCCACTTAAATCACTTTTAGGGACACAGATGTATGAATAGTACAACTTTTGATATTCCAGTTAGACCAGAATTATATACATATATATGCAATAATTATTTCTGTTCTTTAACCCCTTATTTTTGAACTCTTTGTGACAGGCGGTTTTAACATTTCTGTGGTGCTTGAGAGACAATTAAAGCTAAAGACATTTACTGAACCCACACAAGTATACCATATAATTTAATTTAAAAAAAAATATAAAATATGGTGACCATAGCCTTTCCTATACCTTAATTTGTTGCTGTTGACCAACTTGAAAAATCTTTTAATCTACAAAAGCTAATGAAAAAAATCTGCTAAGTAGACTTAACTATTTGTCCTGAGTTTAGAAACACCCAATGTTTGTTATTTTGCACATTATAGAGCAATAAGTACAAGTAGTTTTTGTTTTTTTTTAATAGATCTGGTCATTCTGCCCCCAAGTCTTATTTGGGACATCTTTGAAGCCGGACAGTTCAATTTATCCCATCAAACCATATATGTTTGAAAACTAGAAACATTTGCGTATTTCCAATGCTGGTATTTTAACGCTTTCGATGCACTAATTTTAACACCAGCCTTTGTCAAATGTTTTTTCTATACATTTTGTTGGAACTGGATGGTGGATGGTGACATCATTGGGGATTTTTTTTCTTCTTAATCACAATGATTAGTAAGCTGGGCTCCATTGACTTGCATGGTTGAATGCAGTACCTACAGAGACCTGCGCTTCAGAACTTGTTTATTTTTTAATGCGCACTGCCATCTTACGAGAAGCAAAGTCTCGCCGTAGCGGTCACAGTTCTTCCAAGGGTCTGCCACGCTCTTCCTGCAAGAGAAGCTTACTGGAGTTGGCTATTTGTAAATGTATAGTGAAGAGAAGGCGCTTCACCCCCCATGTGCTGGCGAGTTGTGTTACTGGTTATTCAGATCTTCGTAGAAAGACAAATACTGCTTCTATATGTTTAATCCATTTGTTACCAAAGATGTACCAGGTCCGTCATGAAAAGACATCCCTAGAGGGTACGTCACCGGTACGAAAAAAATCCAGCTGTTCCTGAGCACAGTGACTGGGTTGGTCAGTCTACAGCAGATGTTCCCGTGCGTGACCTGACACTAAAGGCCACATTTGGGAAGTGTGTCTTTTCAAATTGGAATTTTGACGTTTTGAAAATTTTACACCATGTCCTATTTGGGACACCTCTGAAGCCGGCCTATTCAATTTAAATTTTAAATAATGGTGTTTTCACCCTTTCCATGCACTAAATCTACTACCAGTCTTTGTGGTGGTAATTTTTCAAAGACTAGTGGTAGAATCAGTGCATGGAAAGAGCCTGGGGTGTCATTTTTTCAAAAATATATGGTTTGATGAGGTAACTTGAATTGGCTGGCTTCAAGTATGTCCCAAACAGCACATGGGGGCTGAATTACTGGATTTGAAAAAATGGTTTTGAAAAAGCAGAAAAAACATAGGACAAATAGTAGAATCTATTTAGCAGTTTTTTCATTAGCTTTCATAGACTTTTAAAGTATTTTTCACAAGTTTTTAAGTTTTACATTTTTTTATAGTGAATTATATGATACAATCAAAATAATGGCATCTAAAGAAACACTTTACAGATTACCTGAAAAAAACAAGCCACTTGATTCTGTTTCAGCATTCTTGGAGCACATTTGTTCTTATGCCGACATCTTCAGTTATCCTCTATTGAAAATGGTGAGGCTTTCCTAAAATCACAGAATATACAGATGAATTAAATGAAGTCACAACTGGTGAAAATGTTCACACTAGCAAACAAAAAATTATGTATGTATAATGTATATATAAAATATGGATTGATGCGGTGTCTGCAGGTAATATAAAATTACTTTTTTTTTACCTACATTGTACTTCACTCTACAGAAAATAAGTCATATAGGTTTTAGAAACTTCCATTGACTAATTACAAATATTTATTTTATGTTATTACCATATAAACAATGAATCCCTTTAAACGTAAAATAAAAAAAAGCTTAGATTTATTGAAATTTAACAAGTCATGCAGTAGGATTGATATAAGCTGCTGTACATATGGAAAAAATGAAGACTGGGAAACAAAGGAAGCAATGTGTTTTTTAAATTGTCGGTGTACAGTTAAAATGTATAAGTACATCACAAGGCTCACTACATAGTAAAATACTGTGGTATTGAGATCTGGCTCAACACTGATATATTTAGATAGGAGAGAGGAACAAAAAAATGGCCTGAGGATATCCATCCTGTTTTACCTTTTTAGCCACTGCAATTATCTAATATAATAACCGAGATATTGGTCTGTTGAAACAATCAAAACTTGCACCACAATGTCCCAGCACACCCGATGGGCAAGCTATATAACAGGAAACATCCACCACCCCAACAAAGGGATAATACTGAGTAACCTCCTTGTTTATTTTCTTGCAGACATGATGGAGGAATTTACAGCCCCGTCTGAAGTAGTTGTTTCCAAGAATTATAAATGATTTTCCAAGAATTATAAAACAAGTCACTACTTCATCCAGTTTTTAAGATTTTCTCAAATTAAAAAAAAAATAAAGTATGATGATATGCCAATCCAATCCAAGTTAATTTCCTTGAAAGGAAGTACTATTAAACGGCATGTGGCACAGCATTTACACATGTAGATATGAATTTACAAATAGCCCTCACATCATCACAAAACAAATACAAGGTTAGCGATATTAAGGAATAGCTTTCCGTAATGTGCACATATAATCCCTCATTGCCTAGTGGCGGCAGCTAGCTATGCCCACCTTAGATCTTGCAATATCATACAGTGAATTAAAAAATGCTCACCGGAGGATACTCACAGAGATTTTTGCAGGGGTGATGGAAAAGTTAAAGTCCGACGACATTATGTAGCACCAACCCAAGTGAGATTTTACTGAATGTAAGTCTCTGTTGGCCCTGTATAATTCCAAAATACTTGGCCCTACCTGAAGTGCACCACAAAGAGAACTTTATACTGCATGCTAAGGTTAGCAGGAACACAAACATTTGATCTCAACATACAGACAAATGGTTTTAAAGGGAGATTTCCAAAAAAGGATATATGAACATTTTTAAAACTTCCCTTACCTGGGATTTCATTTGAAATGCAGGGAAAAGTTGCAATTTTGGCCTCAAGCCAAACACAGCATTGTCACCAATGTCACCAGTTTACCATTCAGTGATTTGACACTCCATTGACGTTAACGCAGCGTACTGAGGGTGTTTGTTTTGGCAGAGTTCATTTAAGGATAGCCCCCCCCGGTATAATAAATGTCATTGTTACATCTACCTAAATCACAAGGAAATACCTGTAAACTGTGTTCATTGTGCTTACTGCAGCTATACTTCAAACTATATAGTGTTGTGATTTTTTAGTTACATAAATCATATCCTATATAATATCCCATATTTTATATTCTATAAGACTATTCAAATTCATATTATTCTTTATTTTGAATTAAATTCCTCAGAACGCAACTAAATGGAATTTGATGAACTGAATTTGTCAACTTTTTTTTTTAGGCCCCTCTCGCGTCCCCCAAAAATTAAACAATAATAATAAAATAAAATGACGGCAGGGTGTAGTAGAGTGTCATTCGTATGACTTGTGGATTAGATCTTTCCACCGCTGATGTATGGTAGGGGTTTATGTACCACGACGTCCTCTATATTATGAGCGTTTGTCCCTGCTTTGTTCATCTCTATGGCCACATCCAGACCCAAAACCCTCTCATCAATGGCTCCCTTGGCTAAACGTAAATCTGCAATTACCACTGTTGGTGTTTTTTACCCCTGTAAACTGTAAGCTCTTGAGGCAAAGATATTCATTCCTGTGTTATGTATACTTTTATGTATACTTTTGTGCAAATGTTTGCACACAAATAAGTATTCAGAACCTTATCCCACGCCAATGTTTTGAGAGCTTGTTCACAAACAGGGATCTACAGAGTATATAAGATAATGTGTTCCATGACAACTTGAGACCAACCTCTTTTTCAAAGTCTACAAGGATTTATGTTTTTTCCTGTATTACCAAACTGTACACAAAATAAAACCATGTCCCTGGCACCCCCCAAGGAAAATAAAAAAACAAAACAAAAATAACTTACCTGACCTAGAAGTTACAGCCCTGCTGCAGCAGCTGCCCTCATCCTCCTCGGTCTGACCTTTGTTGTTATTGATTGAATGTTTGAAGCAGCCAATCAGAGGTAGGAAAGCACTCCTCATGAACACTTGTTGTACAGGTGTACCTGGGTCTGAACAGACCCCCACTGGGAGTGTTTGCCAGGCCAAGCTGGGGATGGGGGGAGGTCAAATACATATAGGGGATTCTGCAGTCTCTCCTTACATTTGTAAAGCAAACACCTCAAAAATATAAAGGGACCATACCGTTTTCATAATATGCATGGTATTGTGTATAAAACCCCCACATTTTATATATACTTTGTCATCACAGTCTTAATGGAGGAATAATGGAGGAATGATGGAGATCTGGAGAACATCCATTATCATTAAAGTTGCTGATTTTGGAAGCTTTTGGAAAGAGTGGGGGAGGTGAACAGAGTTTCAAGACAAAATATTGATTATATAATGCTAATTGTGCTAGATTCAAATATGGATTTCATCTTCACACGCTTAGATATTTAATCTTAATCTTCTAAAAAGCCATTGCCAATTGAATACATGTAGTTACGCCGAAAGCTGTAAATGTTTTTTATTCCACAAAGACATGGATTCCAATGTCAAGAGTGGGTATATTACATATTTGAATAATAATCAGATGATTTGAATGAAACCAAAGATATCCATTAGCTATCTTCATGAAATTATGTCTTATTTTTTTTGTTCACAATACATTTTTTTATGTACAGAACATATAAAAGCAAGTTACTCATACTAAGCATAGAAAAGTTCTTGTTAGAATACTGCCCCAACAAAATATACCTGTGGTATTTGAATACTGAATTCAAAGTAAATAACCATGTCAGAAAGAAAACAAACAGCATGTGTAAATGGCTACACTACAATACGCATTCAAATTGGTATTTGTCATTATGTATGACATAAAATAATTCCTCATAGGGTCCCATGTAACAAACAGAAAAATCTGAAAGCAAATTCCTGTATTTATCTTTGCACGCTAAGGATTTTGGCAATTAGAAATAAGATAACAGATCACAGATTCACAAACAGCCCACAAGATATGTTCCTGAAAAACAGGCAATCTAGGCCATTTTACAAATTCTAATTCTACCGCTTTTTTGACAATAATCTTTCCATGGGTTGCAAAGGAGAAGGATGAGAGCATAGAAATCTAATGCACTACAAACTTATTATGTCTGTCTGTCTGTTACTTAAATACAATTTAATCTCACGCCTAGAACTGTGTCTGCAGGAAAGATCGAAAAATCAGTGTCAGGGGACCACCAGAGACCCCAGCACGGTCTGTACAGACATTTATATGTTCAATCAGCAAGGTTTCGACAATGCTTACACCAGCATAATACATACGTTCTGTGCAAGGGATTTTCCAAACAATGTAAAATATGAAGACATAACATTACTTCCCTGGCTTTATGGCCCTCATCTTATGGGTGTCGGTGTGGCAGAGCCTGTCCTGGTGTCTGTGTGTTTGGGTGTCGGTGTGGCAGAGCCCTGTCTGGTGTGTGTGTGTTTGGGTGTCGGTGTGCAGAGCCTGTCCTGGTGTCTGTGTGTTTTGGGAGTCGATGTGACAGAGCCTGTCCTGTGTGTGTGTCTGGTTGTCGGTGTGGCAGAGCCTGTCCTGGTGTCTGTGTGCAGAGCCTGTCCTGGTGTGTGTGTGTTTGGGTGTCGGTGTGGCAGAACCTGTCCTGGTGTGTGTATTTCTGGTTGTCGGTGTGGCAGAGCCTGTCCTGGTGTGTGCGCCCCCGCACTCATACATTCCCGATGAAGTGGCCCACTGCAGAAAAAACTTGGACACCCCTGTGTTAAGGCATTTAACAGTGACTCGACTATGACATAGGACATTGTCATAGACCTTAAAGATGTCTAGATTGTAAGCTTGCCAGCAGGGCTCTCTCCACCTAATGTATTGGTTTATCTTAGTCTGTCAATTCTAGTTTTGTCATACCCCTTTAAGCGTATATGAAGTGTTGCCAGGGGCGGGCCGGACGGACGACCGGCAGACAGGCATTCAATGCGGCTGCGGCCGCAAAGTTAAAAACTAAGCGGCCGCGAGCAGCATTGAATGCGGCCGTTATGCGTACCTGGCGGGGGGCGGTCCGCCCCGGCTGCCGCTCATCTGAAGGCTGCCTCCAAGCCGGCACGCCTCCAGAAACGGTGCGCGCGGCAACTGTTGCTGTGCGCCGGGACTTGATGTCAAATCCCGGCGCACAACACTGAAGCCACGCCCACCGTCTTCCGCGCTCAGTGCACAGGAAGGACAGGAAGAAGAAGTAGAAGAAGAGGAGGAAGAGGAAAAGTGAGAGTGAAAGAAGAAAAGGTAGGAGAGAGTGTATTAGTAAGTGTGAGAGTGATGGGTGTTGTGCTGAATGTAAGTGTGAGAGTGATGGGTGTTATGCTAAATGTAAGTGTGTGAGA